>MU261810.1:72500-85000 GCA_020310875.1 Ceratopteris richardii | reverse complement strand
TAGATAGATAGATAGATAGATAGATAGATAGATAGATAGATAGATAGATAGATAGATAGATAGATAGATAGATAGATAGATAGATAGATAGATAGATAGATAGATAGATAGATAGATAGATAGATAGATAGATAGATAGATAGATAGATAGATAGATAGATAGATAGATAGATAGATAGATAGATAGATAGATAGATAGATAGATAGATAGATAGATAGATAGATAGATAGATAGATAGATAGATAGATAGATAGATAGATAGATAGATAGATAGATAGATAGATAGATAGATAGATAGATAGATAGATAGATAGATAGATAGATAGATAGATAGATAGATAGATAGATAGATAGATAGATAGATAGATAGATAGATAGATAGATAGATAGATAGATAGATAGATAGATAGATAGATAGATAGATAGATAGATAGATAGATAGATAGATAGATAGATAGATAGATAGATAGATAGATAGATAGATAGATAGATAGATAGATAGATAGATAGATAGATAGATAGATAGATAGATAGATAGATAGATAGATAGATAGATAGATAGATAGATAGATAGATAGATAGATAGATAGATAGATAGATAGATAGATAGATAGATAGATAGATAGATAGATAGATAGATAGATAGAGATAGATAGATAGATAGATAGATAGATAGATAGATAGATAGATAGATAGATAGATAGATAGATAGATAGATAGATAGATAGATAGATAGATAGATAGATAGATAGATAGATAGATAGATAGATAGATAGATAGATAGATAGATAGATAGATAGATAGATAGATAGATAGATAGATAGATAGATAGATAGATAGATAGATAGATAGATAGATAGATAGATAGATAGATAGATAGATAGATAGATAGATAGATAGATAGATAGATAGATAGATAGATAGATAGATAGATAGATAGATAGATAGATAGATAGATAGATAGATAGATAGATAGATAGATAGATAGATAGATAGATAGATAGATAGATAGATAGATAGATAGATAGATAGATAGATAGATAGATAGATAGATAGATAGATAGATAGATAGATAGATAGATAGATAGATAGATAGATAGATAGATAGATAGATAGATAGATAGATAGATAGATAGATAGATAGATAGATAGATAGATAGATAGATAGATAGATAGATAGATAGATAGATAGATAGATATAGATAGATAGATAGATAGATAGATAGATAGATAGATAGATAGATAGATAGATAGATAGATAGATAGATAGATAGATAGATAGATAGATAGATAGATAGATAGATAGATAGATAGATAGATAGATAGATAGATAGATAGATAGATAGATAGATAGATAGATAGATAGATAGATAGATAGATAGATAGATAGATAGATAGATAGATAGATAGATAGATAGATAGATAGATAGATAGATAGATAGATAGATAGATAGATAGATAGATAGATAGATAGATAGATAGATAGATAGATAGATAGATAGATAGATAGATAGATAGATAGATAGATAGATAGATAGATAGATAGATAGATAGATAGATAGATAGATAGATAGATAGATAGATAGATAGATAGATAGATAGATAGATAGATAGATAGATAGATAGATAGATAGATAGATAGATAGATAGATAGATAGATAGATAGATAGATAGATAGATAGATAGATAGATAGATAGATAGATAGATAGATAGATAGATAGATAGATAGATAGATAGATAGATAGATAGATAGATAGATAGATAGATAGATAGATAGATAGATAGATAGATAGATAGATAGATAGATAGATAGATAGATAGATAGATAGATAGATAGATAGATAGATAGATAGATAGATAGATAGATAGATAGATAGATAGATAGATAGATAGATAGATAGATAGATAGATAGATAGATAGATAGATAGATAGATAGATAGATAGATAGATAGATAGATAGATAGATAGATAGATAGATAGATAGATAGATAGATAGATAGATAGATAGATAGATAGATAGATAGATAGATAGATAGATAGATAGATAGATAGATAGATAGATAGATAGATAGATAGATAGATAGATAGATAGATAGATAGATAGATAGATAGATAGATAGATAGATAGATAGATAGATAGATAGATAGATAGATAGATAGATAGATAGATAGATAGATAGATAGATAGATAGATAGATAGATAGATAGATAGATAGATAGATAGATAGATAGATAGATAGATAGATAGATAGATAGATAGATAGATAGATAGATAGATAGATAGATAGATAGATAGATAGATAGATAGATAGATAGATAGATAGATAGATAGATAGATAGATAGATAGATAGATAGATAGATAGATAGATAGATAGATAGATAGATAGATAGATAGATAGATAGATAGATAGATAGATAGATAGATAGATAGATAGATAGATAGATAGATAGATAGATAGATAGATAGATAGATAGATAGATATAGATAGATAGATAGATAGATAGATAGATAGATAGATAGATAGATAGATAGATAGATAGATAGATAGATAGATAGATAGATAGATAGATAGATAGATAGATAGATAGATAGATAGATAGATAGATAGATAGATAGATAGATAGATAGATAGATAGATAGATAGATAGATAGATAGATAGATAGATAGATAGATAGATAGATAGATAGATAGATAGATAGATAGATAGATAGATAGATAGATAGATAGATAGATAGATAGATAGATAGATAGATAGATAGATAGATAGATAGATAGATAGATAGATAGATAGATAGATAGATAGATAGATAGATAGATAGATAGATAGATAGATAGATAGATAGATAGATAGATAGATAGAGATAGATAGATAGATAGATAGATAGATAGATAGATAGATAGATAGATAGATAGATAGATAGATAGATAGATAGATAGATAGATAGATAGATAGATAGATAGATAGATAGATAGATAGATAGATAGATAGATAGATAGATAGATAGATAGATAGATAGATAGATAGATAGATAGATAGATAGATAGATAGATAGATAGATAGATAGATAGATAGATAGATAGATAGATAGATAGATAGATAGATAGATAGATAGATAGATAGATAGATAGATAGATAGATAGATAGATAGATAGATAGATAGATAGATAGATAGATAGATAGATAGATAGATAGATAGATAGATAGATAGATAGATAGATAGATAGATAGATAGATAGATAGATAGATAGATAGATAGATAGATAGATAGATAGATAGATAGATAGATAGATAGATAGATAGATAGATAGATAGATAGATAGATAGATAGATAGATAGATAGATAGATAGATAGATAGATAGATAGATAGATAGATAGATAGATAGATAGATAGATAGATAGATAGATAGATAGATAGATAGATAGATAGATAGATAGATAGATAGATAGATAGATAGATAGATAGATAGATAGATAGATAGATAGATAGATAGATAGATATGATAGATAGATAGATAGTATAGATAGATAGATATGACAGATAGATAGATAGATAGATAGAATAGATAGATAGATAGCTAGATAGATAGATAGATAGAATCGATAGATAGATAGATAGATAGATAGATAGATAGATAGATAGATAGATAATAGATAGAATAGATAGATAGATAGATAGATAGATAGATAGATAGATAGATAGATAGATAGATAGATAGATAGCTAGATAGATAGATAGATAGATAGATAGATAGATAGATAGATAGATAGACAAAGAGATCGATAGATAGAAAACTAGATACATAGATAGATAGATAGATAGATAGATAGATAGATAGATAGATAGATAGATAGATAGATAGATAGATAGATAGAAGATAGATAGATAGATAGATAGATAGATAGATAGATAGATAGATAGATAGATAGATAGATAGATAGATAGATAGATAGATAGATAGATAGATAGATACATACATAGATAGATACATATATAGATAGATAGATAGATAGTAGATAGATAGATAGATAGATAGATAGATAGATAGATAGATAGATAGATAGATAGGAGACCTTTTAATCTCCAAAGGTTTGATCTACACTGACTTAAGAACACTTCTATGTCAGCTATAAACCAAACTTTACACAAACAATGTTCCTTTTTTACCAAAACTTCAAGCAACACTTCTCTGAGTGAAGAAGTGTCAACTTCAGAAAGTCTGCTTCAGATATCAACTTCTTTACCTGCACAAATCTTCAAATTTCTTCAAGTAAATGATGCACAAGTATTAGCAATACCTTTGCGCAATCATACTAGCCATTAGTTCTCAAAACTAATCACCAAAAGTTTAATTTGATCATTAAGATCAAATACATGTCAGAAAATGACTCTCAGAAGTTGCGCCTTCGACATAGTCAACTTCTTAACTTGATTTCTCCCAATCTGGAACCCGTTTTGCTAAATGCTTTTAGCCATAGCTTCCTCATCTTCTAACTTAAATTTTAAGTGCTCACTCATAAAAAACTTTACAGTATACACTCAGATCTGATCAAAATACTGAGACGGAAAAGTGCGCTACTTTTGGCTTCAGTTCTCACATTCTACATATGAATGTTCCTAATGATCATTCTCACAGTAGGAGAGGAATTAGATTCTGAAACTCTAGACATAGCTTCCATTAGCTTCTCAATTAGATGTGTACAAAAGGATTTCTGATCCACATGATCAGACAGAGAGCACTCAGAGAAAAACCCGTCGTCATTTTCTGGGAAAAAACTCTCTACACATCCTCTTCAAAATTGTCATCTACAAAATGACTCTATTACTTTCTCTCTTACATTTCTTGTCATAATTATCTTATATATACACGACTTTGGACTCATCTCGCGTCTATGACTCTACTCCTTATCATCCTAAGGATTTAACTATGATAGCTTACAAGATTCTTCACTTATATGTACATATGTGTACAAGACAACATTCTGACTTCTTCTTCATTTTTGCAAATGTCTTCCTTTGCTTCATTCTGACCATAAGCATTCTCCAGGATCTGTATAATCACCAATTTGTGATTGATTTGCTCCAACAGCTCCCCCTCAATCACTAATTGTGATTATTCCATTCTTCTTCACTCCTGCCATCTCCTTGAATCTCTGTAGCTTAGGTCCATCCAAGCTCTTTGTCATCATATCTGCCACTTGTTCTTTTGTTGAAGTATACATCACTTCAATCTCTTTATCAAGTACCTTTTCCCTCAAGAAATGATACTGAATCTCTATATGCTTAGTCCTGGCATGAAAAACAGGGTTAGCTGCCAAATACAAATAACTCATATTGTCTCCAAAAATTATTGGAGTACTATGATCAATCTCAAAACTTTTCATCAATGTCTTCAACCATATGACTTCTTTTGCAGCTTCTACCATTCCCTTATACTCAGCTTCTGTGGATGATAAAGCAACTGTATGTTGCTTCTTTGAACACCAAGATACTAGCTTATCTCCAACATAACACAGATATCCATGAGTAGACCTTCTATCATCTGAGTCACCTGCCCAATCTGCATCACTAAACACTTTGATTCTTGTGTCAGAAGTGAAACCATAATACAAACCTTCACTTAGGGGTTCCCTTGATATATCTGAGTACCCTTTGGGCTGCAATCCAATGAGTCTTCTTTGGACAATGCATGAATTGTGACAACACACCTACTGCATATGATAGATCTGGCCTTGTCAAGGTAGCATAGATTAAACTACCTACCAAACTCTGATATTTCTTCATGTCATTGAACTCTTCACCTCCATACCTGCTTAATTTATGATTTACCTCCAATGGAGTGGTTGAGGTCTTGCAATCTTCCATGTTAAACTTGATCAAAAGATTCTTCAAGTATCTCTCTTGTGAAACATATACTCCATGTTGAGTATACACAATCTGCATTCCTAGAAAATAAGATAAGTTTCCCAAGTCACTTATCTTAAACTCCTTCTCTATTTGTCTTTTGAGTTCATTGATTCCTTGAGCATCTGTTCCTGTAACAATAATATCATCAACATAAATGCACATGTAAATATATCCATTTTCACTTGCCTTCACTAGCAAGCTACTATCTGCCTTTGATGCTTGAAATCCACATTCATTCAAGAACTTGACCAATCTATAATTCCAAGCTCTTGGGGCTTGCTTCAACCCATATAAAGCTCTCTTGAGCTTACACACATAATCTGATCCAATTGATTCCATGAAGCCTTCTGGTTGCTCCATATATACTTCATCTGCAATGTAACCATTTAGAAATGCATTTTTCACATCCAATTGTGATAATTTCCATCCTTTGCAAGCAGCAATAGCAATCAATGTTCTAATTGTAGACATCTTAGCAACAGGACTAAAGGTTTCATCATAATCTACCCCATAAGTTTGGGCATAACCTTTGACCACAAGTCTAGCCTTATATCTAGACACCTTACCATCTGCAAACCTCTTTGTTTTATATACCCACTTGCATCCAATGACTTTCTGATTCTTTGGTCTTGGTACTAGTTCCCAAGTTTCATTTTCAAGTAGAGCATCATACTCTTCTTGCATTGCCTTCTCCCAATTCTGTTTACCTTTGGCTTCTTCATAAGTAGTTGGATCTTCTTCTGTTTTCACAATGTAGGCATAATCTTTTGTTGTTAGGAAAGATGTATCATAACTATACCTTATAGGTTCTTTCCTTTCCCTTGTAGATCTTCTGATTTCTGCACTTCTTGAAGTTTCAGCCTCATTTGATTCTGGATCAAATCTTGGCCCTTCTTCTACATGATCCTGCACTCTACATC
Organism: Ceratopteris richardii; assembly: GCA_020310875.1. Taxonomy (NCBI): domain Eukaryota; kingdom Viridiplantae; phylum Streptophyta; class Polypodiopsida; order Polypodiales; family Pteridaceae; genus Ceratopteris; species Ceratopteris richardii. The sequence continues at coordinate 78,167 of MU261810.1, read as the reverse complement.
TAGAGTCAACTTCATCAACAATTTCTTCACATACTTTTACCTTTGCCTTTCCTTTCCTTTGTATTTCTTCAACACCTGCATACTCATTTGGTGATCCTGTATACCATGTGTTTTGCTCATCAAATGTCACATCTTTAGTAACAAGAAATTGCTTTGTGGATGGACTCCACAATCTGTAACCCATCTGTCTATCATCATATCCAATAAACACATACTTCTCTGCTTTTGGTTCTAGCTTATGTCTTAATTGTGAAGGAACATAAGCATATGCAATACATCCAAATACTTTACAATGATCAAGACTAGGTTTCTTACCCCACCATGCTTCATAAGGGGTTCCTCCATCCAAAGCTTTGCAAGGCAACCTATTCACAAGATATGTTGCAGTGTTAATGGCTTCTGCCCATAAGTAATTTGGACAATTCTTTTCCTTCATCATAGCTCTTGCAAACTCTACAAGAGTTCTATTCCTTCTTTCTGCTACTCCATTTTGTTGAGGGGAGTACCTGCAAGTTACTTCTCTTTTGATACCTGCATTCCACAAATAATCATCAAACTCTTTTGAGAAATACTCTCCCCCTCCATCTGATCTTAACCTCTTGAGCTTTTGTCCTGTGATCCTTTCTGCATAAGCATGGAAATGTTTGAATGTCTTGAAGACTTCTGATTTGTCCTTGATTACATACAAAGTAATCCACCTGGTTGCATCATCAACAAACAACACATAATATCTGGATCCATTTATGCTATAGTCCCTTGAGGGACCCCATACATCTGTATGAACCAATTCAAGCATATTTGAATACTTGTACCCTGATTTGTTATAAGAACTTTTATGTGCTTTACCTAATTGACAAGCTTCACACTTGTACACCATATGTTGCCCTTCAATGTTTGGCAATCCAAGCACCACCTGATTCTTTGACATCTCCTTTATAGCTCTCTCATTGAAATGACCTAGCCTCTTATGCCATAGGTCTAATTCAGACACCTTTTGACCTCCATAGGTAAACAATGCATGTCCCACATTACCTTGGACTTTGAGAGTAAACAATCTTCCTTCCTTTTTACCTGCAATTATGGTTCTATATCCCTGATTTGGATCTTGTACATAGACACCATCATTTGTGAATCTTACTTCATATCCTTTCTCCACAATTTGCCCTACACTTATCAAATTTTTAGGAATAGTAGGAACATAAAGTACCTTACTCAGAAGTGTACTTCCACTCTTTGTCTTCACTGATCCAATGCTCTCCACTTTATGTTTGGTATTATCACCTGTTTGAACTGTATGTCCATTCACCCTTGCTTCCATATCAGTCATCAAGGATAGATTTCCACTCAGATGGTTGCTGCACCCTGAGTCAATATAAAACACTCTTTGATCTTCTCCCATTGATTCATGAGTTGCATTCAGGATAAGAGTCATGTCATCCTTCTGATCTGATGCATACTTGTAATAATTATTGTTGTAGGACTGAGATTGGAAGTTTCTTCCACCTCCTCTACCATATGATGTCCTACCACCTCTTCCTCTGAAATTACCTCTTTGGTTTCTGCCTCCTCTACCTCTTTGACTATAATTCTGATTGTTGTATCCTCCACTTTGATTGTTATACCAACAATCATTTGCCAAATGATTTGTTCTGCCACAAATCCAACAAGCTTTAGCATTATCTTTGTTCTTACCTCCTCTTCCTTTACCTCTGAAATTTGTCTTCCCTTTTGTGAAGTTAGCTTGATTTGAATTCCCTTCATCATCATTTGATTGCTTTCCTTTGCCATTCTTTTTCTTGTCTTTGGAGTACATAGCTTGACTTGTACTTCTATCATTGTCTCCTTTAAGATCCTGCTCAAAGGTTAGCATGTGTCCTAGCAATTGATTAAGGTCAGGAGTAAAGTGATCAAGTGACAACTCTATGGACAAGATAAAAGGCTTCCACTTCTCATCTCCTCTTAGACCTGTAAGTATTTGTCTTACCAACTTTTCCTCTTCAATGTCTTCATCCACTGCTCCCAAGCTATCTGCAATATCTTTCATCCTTGCCACATAATCTGAAATTGATTGTGAGCTCTTCTTCTTGAATGTTGTGAACTCAGCCCATAGTGAGGACTTCCTTGACTTAGTAGTATTTTGGAAATGCTCTTCCAAGGCATTCCAAACATCTGTAGCACTTTCCAAACCTCTGATGTGAGGTAGAAGGTAATCATTTACAGCCATGTAGATGATACTCCTTGCTTGAGCATCCTTTCTCATCCAAGTCTTCAACATTGCAAGTTCTTCCCTAGTAGGAATACTTGGATCTGCAAACTCTGGTTTTTCTTCATCTCCTGTAATAAATGCTATGAGGTCTTTGCTCATGAGATGTGCTTCCATCCTCATGGACCATGCTGGATAGTTCTCCCTATCTAGCTTATCAATTTGCAAGCTTTCTCCCATCCTTGACTTTCTATATCTGCAATTACTATGGTTTATGAAGAGAAAGTGTACCTTTGATATATTCTTTGTCCTTCTTGATTCTTTCGAACTTGTACTATGAACTTCTGCAAGTTATCTTCAATAATTTGTCCTTATCCTCCTTTGATTTGGAAGATCTTCAATATCTGCACCAGTCGGAACTTCGATTATCTTTTCTTCTCTTGTACTTCACCTTTAGCTCTGATACCACTGTTGGAGACCTTTTAATCTCCAAAGGTTTGATCTACACTGACTTAAGAACACTTCTATGTCAGCTATAAACCAAACTTCACACAAACAATGTTCCTTTTTTACCAAAACTTCAAGCAACACTTCTCTGAGTGAAGAAGTGTCAACTTCAGAAAGTCTGCTTCAGATATCAACTTCTTTACCTGCACAAATCTTCAAATTTCTTCAAGTAAATGATGCACAAGTATTAGCAATACCTTTGCGCAATCATACTAGCCATTAGTTTTCAAAACTAATCACCAAAAGTTTAATTTGATCATTAAGATCAAATACATGTCAGAAAATGACTCTCAGAAGTTGCGCCTTCGACATAGTCAACTTCTTAACTTGATTTCTCCCAATCTGGAACCCGTTTTGCTAAATGCTTTTAGCCATAGCTTCCTCATCTTCTAACTTAAATTTTAAGTGCTCACTCATAAAAAACTTTACAGTATACACTCAGATCTGATCAAAATACTGAGACGGAAAAGTGCGCTACTTTTGGCTTCAGTTCTCACATTCTACATATGAATGTTCCTAATGATCATTCTCACAGTAGGAGAGGAATTAGATTCTGAAACTCTAGACATAGCTCCATTAGCTTCTCAATTAGATGTGTACAAAAGGATTTCTGATCCACATGATCAGACAGAGAGCACTCAGAGAAAAACCCGTCGTCATTTTCTGGGAAAAAACTCTCTACACATCCTCTTCAAAATTGTCATCTACAAAATGACTCTATTACTTTCTCTCTTACATTTCTTGTCATAATTATCTTATATATACACGACTTTGGACTCATCTCGCGTCTATGACTCTACTCCTTATCATCCTAAGGATTTAACTATGATAGCTTACAAGATTCTTCACTTATATGTACATATGTGTACAAGACAACATTCTGACTTCTTCTTCATTTTTGCAAATGTCTTCCTTTGCTTCATTCTGACCATAAGCATTCTCCAGGATCTGTATAATCACCAATTTGTGATTGATTTGCTCCAACAAGATAGATAGATAGATAGATAGATAGATAGATAGATAGATAGATAGATAGATAGATAGATAGATAGATAGATAGATAGATAGATAGATAGATAGATAGATAGATAGATAGATAGATAGATAGATAGATAGATAGATAGATAGATAGATAGATAGATAGATAGATAGATAGATAGATAGATAGATAGATAGATAGATAGATAGATAGATAGATAGATAGATAGATAGATAGATAGATAGATAGATAGATAGATAGATAGATAGATAGATAGATAGATAGATAGATAGATAGATAGATAGATAGATAGATAGATAGATAGATAGATAGATAGATAGATAGATAGATAGATAGATAGATAGATAGATAGATAGATAGATAGATAGATAGATAGATAGATAGATAGATAGATAGATAGATAGATAGATAGATAGATAGATAGATAGATAGATAGATAGATAGATAGATAGATAGATAGATAGATAGATAGATAGATAGATAGATAGATAGATAGATAGATAGATAGATAGATAGATAGATAGATAGATAGATAGATAGATAGATAGATAGATAGATAGATAGATAGATAGATAGATAGATAGATAGATAGATAGATAGATAGATAGATAGATAGATAGATAGATAGATAGATAGATAGATAGATAGATAGATAGATAGATAGATAGATAGATAGATAGATAGATAGATAGATAGATAGATAGATAGATAGATAGATAGATAGATAGATAGATAGATAGATAGATAGATAGATAGATAGATAGATAGATAGATAGATAGATAGATAGATAGATAGATAGATAGATAGATAGATAGATAGATAGATAGATAGATAGATAGATAGATAGATAGATAGATAGATAGATAGATAGATAGATAGATAGATAGATAGATAGATAGATAGATAGATAGATAGATAGATAGATAGATAGATAGATAGATAGATAGATAGATAGATAGATAGATAGATAGATAGATAGATAGATAGATAGATAGATAGATAGATAGATAGATAGATAGATAGATAGATAGATAGATAGATAGATAGATAGATAGATAGATAGATAGATAGATAGATAGATAGATAGATAGATAGATAGATAGATAGATAGATAGATAGATAGATAGATAGATAGATAGATAGATAGATAGATAGATAGATAGATAGATAGATAGATAGATAGATAGATAGATAGATAGATAGATAGATAGATAGATAGATAGATAGATAGATAGATAGATAGATAGATAGATAGATAGATAGATAGATAGATAGATAGATAGATAGATAGATAGATAGATAGATAGATAGATAGATAGATAGATAGATAGATAGATAGATAGATAGATAGATAGATAGATAGATAGATAGATAGATAGATAGATAGATAGATAGATAGATAGATAGATAGATAGATAGATAGATAGATAGATAGATAGATAGATAGATAGATAGATAGATAGATAGATAGATAGATAGATAGATAGATAGATAGATAGATAGATAGATAGATAGATAGATAGATAGATAGATAGATAGATAGATAGATAGATAGATAGATAGATAGATAGATAGATAGATAGATAGATAGATAGATAGATAGATAGATAGATAGATAGATAGATAGATAGATAGATAGATAGATAGATAGATAGATAGATAGATAGATAGATAGATAGATAGATAGATAGATAGATAGATAGATAGATAGATAGATAGATAGATAGATAGATAGATAGATAGATAGATAGATAGATAGATAGATAGATAGATAGATAGATAGATAGATAGATAGATAGATAGATAGATAGATAGATAGATAGATAGATAGATAGATAGATAGATAGATAGATAGATAGATAGATAGATAGATAGATAGATAGATAGATAGATAGATAGATAGATAGATAGATAGATAGATAGATAGATAGATAGATAGATAGATAGATAGATAGA
>MU261810.1:17500-67500 GCA_020310875.1 Ceratopteris richardii | reverse complement strand
CGCCAGATATTGCACAAGGTCCCAAGAGACGGTGGTTTTTGTTTTGAGGTTGCTTCAAAAGAGATGTCAACAAAAGAGAAGCGAGCGAGCTAGGTTGAAGAGTTCCAAGAACAAGACATAGGAATAGACGTTGAGGATACGGAGTCCCTTTTTGACAAAGACCATTGTACAAGATCAAGTGGATAATCGAGGGCGCAAGAGCCTATATATACATATGATCCTTTTTGTCGAGCATCTACTGAGGATAGGATTGCGAGGAGCTAACATTGAGTGTCATTTTGTAGATAGGTAGCAAATAAGCACACAATGGCTGACCGGGCATAAGAACAAGCATAGTTCGAGGTAGTACTTTATTTTGCAGATCAGGCCTTTTCGAGTATGGAGATATATGCAGAGAACTCGTTCACCGAATACGACATCGGGGAAGCGCATTGGTTGGTCGAGTTCCTCAATCAAGGTTTGGGTGTCGAATTTCCATTTGTGCAGTTTGAACAGTATTTGATGTATTGGACTGGAATCATCGAGGATAGATATTTTTACTATGATTCCACTAGAGATACGCCGGTAGACGAAGAGGGGATATGCTAGGCATGGGCAGACCAATTGGCCATAGGCAGCGATGACGAGGCTCCTAAGGCGGAGCCGGATTCGTCGTCTTAGAGAGTACTGATTTCAAGGAGGAAGACGTGGCTAGGTAAGAGAGTCTCGAGTCGGTCTTACAGCATAGTCGTTGGAAGAGAGGCCTCGCGAGGGGCTGAACAGCTAAGTGTCAGTCAGTTAGGTTGTAGGCAGTCAAGTATGCCATTTGAGTGTCGTGTCTGAGGAAGCGAAGACAATAGGAAGATCAATCTATCAGGAGTCTATATTGGTTGTGTTGTTTGTATGCTTGCTGTGTGGGATAGGTGGGGAAGCGCTCTTTTTGCCTCTCCCTAACTCTCAGGGTTCTTTTGAGGGGAACAAAAAATAGAAAAGAAAAGAAAACAGAAAAAGAGAGAAATTACAAAACAAAAAGAAAAAGCAAAAACATCGTGTCTATATGTGTGCCAGCGCGCTATGCCGGGCGAGTAGGCGAGCGGAGTCCACCTGGCCGGGCGATCAAGACTGTGAACCGATGCTAGTTTCGCCATAGGTGCTGGAGTATATGTGTGTTTTGGGGCTTCGCGCCATAGTGGGTCGACAGGTAAGTGGAGCCATCTCGGCCGGGTGGACGAGACCACAAGCCGCACTCGGCTTCGCTATGGGCAAGCCCTTCCGTGTGTGTTTATACATCGTGTATCTATGTTGTAGCGCGCTATGCTACACCGGTAGATGTTTTTTGTGATTTTTTTGTTATTGTTGATAGATCGATCTGCCTAATGTCGACGCCAACGAGGAATGGCAGTCACGCGTGTATTTGACTTGCTTACCACCTGCTCGCTGTATTTGGCTTTTCTATGTTGGTGCAAACCAATCACCAATTGAAGTTTGGAAGACAAAAGATGAAGATAAGAACAATTCTTGAAGCATAGAAGAAGGATATATTCACAGAGTGAAAGACATGTACACATATGTACATTAGTTAAGACATAGGTTACTTATACTTATGCTTTGACATAAGTCTGTACATATTTGCCTATAAATACTTTGGAAAAATGTCGGGGCATGAAGAGAAAAAGAGAAAAAGAGGAGAGACAAGAGGAGACAATAGGAGATCATGAGAATAGTGTATTGAGGAGTTGTAAGAGTCATTAAGTCTCTTAGAAGTGAGTTGAATTGTTAATCCTCACTCAGTTGTAAATCTCTGAGAAATAGAAGAAAAATTACGCCCGATGTTTCTGTGTTTTCTCTTCGTGTAGTAGATCTTTTGTGAATTCCTTTTGGAGATATCTAAGTCCATAGTTAATCAATCTATGGCTAGAGTTTGAGAAACTAATTGTGATCAGGCTAAGAGAATTGTGTGTAGGAACATTCATATGTAAAGAATGTTCACAGTCTTCTTAAACAGGCACAAATTTTGAGTTCAATGAAATGGACAGTGTTCAGTGCACAGTGTAAAGTTTTACACATGTGATAGCTCAAAATCTAAGTTGAGAGATAAGCTATCTACATCTAAAAGCATTTGATCAAACGGGTTCGACATTGGGAGAACTATACCTAAGAAGTTGCAGGTGTGAAAGTCGCTACTGCAGAGAAGGTGATTTACACATAGGTAAATTGTTTGTGTGATTTCTCAGAGTATACTGAATCATTTGCAGAGATTTAAGTTAGAGAAGGTACGCAACCTTAAGGCGAAGCAACCTACAAAGTTTTATCAAAAACTTTACACAAATGATTAGTCAATCAAGGATTAATCTGCAGCAGACTTTTCTCAGAAGCTGAATCCTTCAGAATAGTTAATTTTCTGATAAGTTGGTGAATGTTCTCTAAATTTGGTGGAGTCTGAAGTTGTTCTTGATATAGAGGTGGTCTAAATTCAAGGTCAACTTGTTCTTTTGGAGATTAACACTCTCCATCAGTGGTATCAGAGCAGGAAGCATCAGAATCAAGGAAAGGGAGACTCCGACTACTGCAGAAATACAAACTTTACATCTTGAAGGATCAAAAGGACAAAGATTGAAGAAAGCTTGAAGGAAGACACATTGAAGTTGTCAAAAGGATCAGAAGAAGTAATATTCGAAGTCAAGGTACATTTATTTCTCATAACGCTTAAAGATCTGTTAATACAGGTGAAGGAAGATGGGAGATTCTCTTCAAATAGAGAAGTTGGATAGAGAAAACTATCCTGCATGGTCAATGAGGATGGAAGCTCATCTAATGAGCAAAGATTTGATAGCTTACATTACAGGTGAAGAAGAAAAACCACAATTCAGAGATCCTAGTGTTCCAACTAGGGAAGAATTAACAGATTTGAAGAATTGGATGAAGAAAGATGCTCAAGCTAGGAGTATCATTTATATGGCAGTGAATGATTACTTGCTACCTCACATTAGAGGTCTTGAAAGTGCAAGTGATATATGGAATGCCTTGGAAGAGCATTTCCAAAACACCACAAAGTCAAGGAAGGCATCTTTATGGGCAGAATTTACAACTTTCAAGAAGAAGACCTCTCAATCCATTTCGGACTATGTAACAAGGATGAAAGACATTGCAGATGCATTAGGAGCTGTTGATGAGGATATTGAGGAGGATAAATTGGTAAGTCAAATCCTTACAGGTTTGAGAGGTGATGACAAATGGAAGCCATTCATTTTGTCTACAAAATTATCACTTGATCATTTCACTCCTGATTTAAACCAGTTGCTAGGTCATATGCTAACATTTGAGCAGGATGTTAAAGGAGATGGTGACAAAAGTACAGGTCATGCAATGTACTCAAAGGACAAGAAGAAAGCTAACAAAGGAAAGCAACAATCAGGTGAAGATGAAGGCACAACTACTCAAGCCAACTTCCTAAGAGGTAGAGGAGGTGGCAAAGGTAGAGGAAGAGGCAAGAACAACAAAGATGGAGCCAAAGCATGCTGGATTTGTGGTAAGACAAATCATTTAGCTAATGATTGTTGGCATAATAATCAAAGTAATGGAGGATACAATCAAAACTATAATTCAAGAGGAAGAGGTGGCAGAAATCAAAGAGGTAATTTCAGAGGCAGAGGTAGTAGGGGTTACTTTGGAAGAAATGCAGGTAGAGGTTTCCAAAGTCAACAATATAACAATACCTACTACAATTATGCTTCAGATCAAAAGGAAGATTCAACATTGATAATGAATGCAACTTGTGAAAGGCAGAATGAAGATCAAAGAGTCTTCTACATTGACTCAGGGTGTAGCAATCACCTGAGTGGTAATATAGCCTTAATAACTGATTTGGAGAATAAGGTATCTAATCATGTTGTTCAAACAGGTGACAACACAAAACACAATGTGAAGTCAATTGGATCAGTGAAGGCCAAGGATGGTAGCACCTTATTGAGTAAGGTCTTGTATGTTCCTACAATTCCTAAGAATTTGATAAGTGTAGGACAAATTGTGGAAAAAGGTTATGAAGTAAGGTTCACTAATGAAGGAGTGTTTGTGGAAGACCCTAGCAATGGGTATAAACAAATTGTTTCAGGGAAGAAAGAAGGAAGATTGTTCACATTGAAGATTCAAGGTAATGTTGGTCATGCCTTGTTCACCTATGGAGGACATAAGATCTCTGAGTTAGATCTTTGGCACAAGAGACTTGGACATTTCAATGAAAGAGGTATTAAAGACATGATTAATAATGGTTCAGTGCTTGGATTGCCTAATGTTGCAGGTCAACATATGACATACAGATGTGAGGCATGTCAATTAGGTAAGGCTCATAAGCAACCCTATTCTAAGCATGGGTTTATGTATTCAGAGAAACTTGAATTGGTACACACAGATGTGTGGGGACCATCAAAGGATTTCAGTATCAATGGTTCAAGGTATTATGTGATTTATGTTGATGATGCTACCAGATGGATCACTATCTATGTGATCAAAGATAAGTCAGAAGTATTCAATACTTTCAAACATTATCATATGTATGCAGAGAGAATTACAGGACATAAGTTGAAGAGACTAAGGTTAGATGGAGGGGGAGAGTATTTCTCTAATGAGTTCAGTGATTACTTGTGGAATGCAGGTATAAAAAGAGAGGTTACTTGCAGGTACTCTCCTCAACAAAATGGTGTAGCAAAAAGGAGGAATAGGACTCTTGTTGAGTTTGCAAGGTCCATGATGAAGGAGAAAAATTGCCCAAATTATTTGTGGGCTGAGGCTGTAAATACAGCTACTTATTTGGTCAATAGACTACCTTGTAAAGCTTTGCAGGGAATGACACCTTATGAGGCATGGTGGGGTAAGAGACCTACACTAGACCATTGCAAAGTATTTGGATGTTTGGCCATGCATATGTGCCATCACAATTAAGGCACAAATTGGAACCTAAAGCTTAAAAATATGTGTTTATTGGTTATGATGATAAGCAGATGGGATACAGGTTGTGGAATCCATCCACAAAACATTTTCTTGTATCAAAAGATGTTACATTTGATGAGCAAGGTACTTGGTATGCAGGTACTATCAATAATACAGATGATGAAGAAATTGTGAGCCAAAGGAAAGGTAAATCAAAGGTTCAGATATTTGATGAGCAAGAGAATAATGAAGTGCAGGTTGAAGTGGAAGAAACACCAAGATTTGATCCTGAATATGAAGAACCAGAAACCTCAAGAAGTGGAGAACTTAGGAGGTCTACAAGGAACAAATGGCAACCTACAAGGTATAGCTATGATACTTCATTTTTGGCTACCAAAGATTATGCTTACATGATTAAAGCAGATGAAGACCCTTCTACATATGAAGAGGCAAAAGGTAAAGAAAATTGGGAGAAAGCTATGCACGAAGAATATGATGCATTGTTGGAGAATCAAACATGGGATTTGGTTCCAAAGCCAAATAGTCAGAAGATCATTGGATGTAAGTGGGTTTATAAGACAAAAAGATTTGCAGATGGAAGTGTGTCTAGGTACAAAGCTAGACTTGTTGTTAAAGGGTTTGCTCAGACATATGGTGTTGACTATGATGAGACTTATAGTCGAGTGGCAAAGATGACAACCATCAGGACACTTATAGCAATTGCTGCATGTAAAGGTTGGAAATTGTGTCAATTAGATGTGAAGAATGCTTTTTTGAATGGTTACATTTCAGATGAAGTTTTCATGGAGCAACCTCAAGGATTCAGAGATGGAAGATATCCAGATCATGTGTGTAAGCTCAAGAGAGCTTTATATGGCTTGAAGCAGGCCCCAAGGGCATGGAACTATAGACTTGTAAAGTTCCTAAAAGAACTTGGATTTCAAGTATCAAAAGCTGATAGTAGCTTGCTTGTCAAAGCAAGTGATGATGGATTTATTTACATGTGCATATATGTTGATGATATCATTCTTACAGGTACAGATGAGAAAGGCATACAAAGCCTAAAGAAGCAAATGGAGAAAGAGTTCAAAATTAGTGATTTGGGAGACTTGTCATATTTCTTGGGCATGGAGATTTCATACACTCAACATGGAGTGTATGTGACTCAAGAAAGGTATTTGAGGAACTTGTTAATCAAGTTTAAAATGGATGATTGCAGAGTAGCACCTACTCCAATGGAGGTGAATCACAAATTAAGCAGATTTGGAGGTGAAGAGTTCAAGGACATGAAGCAATATCAGAGTTTGGTTGGTAGTCTTATCTATGCTACATTAACTAGACCTGATTTATCATATGCAGTTGGGGTTTTGTCTCAATTTATGCATTGTCCTAGGAAAGAGCATTGGATTGCAGGTCAAAGAGTGTTGAGGTACATTAAGGGTACACTCAAGGAAGGTTTGTATTATGGTTTTACATCAGATACAAATATCAAGATCTATAGTGATGCAGATTGGGCAGGTAATCCAGATGATAGAAGGTCAACCTATGGATACATGTGTTATGTGGGAGATAAGCTAATCTCCTGGTGCTCAAAGAAGCAACATACAGTTGCTTTGTCATCTACAGAAGCAGAGGACAAAGGCATGGTTGAAGCTGCAAAAGAAGTGATTTGGCTTAAGATTCTCATGAAGAGTTTTGACACTATACAGAGCATACCTATCATTTATGGTGATAACATGAGTTCATTATATTTAGCTGCTAATCCTGTTTTTCATGCCAGGACTAAACACATTGAGATACAGTATCACTTTCTAAGAGAGAAGGTGATGGATAAGGAGATTGAAGTCATACATACTTCAACAAAAGATCAGATAGCTGATATGCTTACAAAGAGCTTGGATGGACCAAAGCTACAGAAGTTTAAAGACATGGCAGGCATAAAGAAGGTTAGAGAAACCTCAATTGATGATTGAGGGGGAGCTGTTGGTGCAAACCAATCACCAATTGAAGTTTGGAAGACAAAAGATGAAGATAAGAACAATTCTTGAAGCATAGAAGAAGGATATATTCACAGAGTGAAAGATATGTACACATATGTACATTAGTTAAGACATAGGTTACTTATACTTATGCTTTGACATAAGTCTGTACATATTTGCCTATAAATACTTTGGAAAAATGTCGGGGCATGAAGAGAAAAAGAGAAAAAGACGAGAGACAAGAGGAGACAATAGGAGATCATGAGAATAGTGTATTGAGGAGTTGTAAGAGTCATTAAGTCTCTTAGAAGTGAGTTGAATTGTTAATCCTCACTCAGTTGTAAATCTCTGAGAAATAGAAGAAAAATTACGCCCGATGTTTCTGTGTTTTCTCTTCGTGTAGTAGATCTTTTGTGAATTCCTTTTGGAGATATCTAAGTCCATAGTTAATCAATCTATGGCTAGAGTTTGAGAATCTAATTGTGATGAGGCTAAGAGAATTGTGTGTAGGAACATTCATATGTAAAGAATGTTCACAGTCTTCTGAAACAGGCGCAAATTTTGAGTTCAATGAAATGGACAGTGTTCAGTGCACAGTGTAAAGTTTTACACATGTGATAGCTCAAAATCTAAGTTGAGAGATAAGCTATCTACATCTAAAATCATTTGATCAAACGGGTTCGACATTGGGAGAACTATAGCTAAGAAGTTGCAGGTGTGAAAGTCGCTACTGCAGAGAAGGTGATTTACACATAGGTAAATTGTTTGTGTGATTTCTCAGAGTATACTGAATCATTTGCAGAGATTTAGGTTAGAGAAGGTGCGCAACCTTAAGGCGAAGCAACCTACAAAGTTTTATCAAAAACTTTACACAAATGATTAGTCAATCAAGGATTAATCTGCAGCAGACTTTTCTCAGAAGCTGAATCCTTCATAATAGTTAATTTTCTGATAAGTTGGTGAATGTTCTCTAAATTTGGTGGAGTCTGAAGTTGTTCTTGATATAGAGGTGGTCTAAATTCAAGGTCAACTTGTTCTTTTGGAGATTAACACTCTCCATCATTCTATTCTTGTCAACAAGTTCTTTCTGAAGATGACGATGAGGTATACTGCTTTGATTCTTTTACTTGGGTCACGTTCTATTTTTGGAGTTGGTCTCTTTTTGATTGCGCGAGTTTGATTTTTTTTCGGACTTCGTCTCGTTTGCATATGATTAGTTAGGAAGGATGCCTATATGCATGCGGATTAGATATGATGATTTTGGTTTTGATATATCTTTTTGGTACTTACCTTTTTGTTGAGTTGTATGAGGTTACAGGTGCAATGGAAAAGAAGGATTCATTCCGGTACATTTATACATGGTAAGTATCTTTGTGAGGGTTTGATTTTGTTTTGATGGATAATGTAGGAACACAGGTGAAAGGCCGAAGGAAAAAGAGTGCCATGGATGGTAAGTAAGGTATGAATTGATCGAGTGAACAAAGTGGTGACAAGGATGTAAGTATGGTTCTTGGGACTGTATGTTTGGAATTAGGTTGGTGACAGGAGCATTAGCATATGAGTATGGTTGAGGACATGGTATGCGGTATGGTTCATGTGTGTGTTCGCATAGACTTGCATGTGATAGGATGAAGAGGAGAGGTGAGGTAGAGAAGAAGTAAAAGGTGATTGCATAAGGACATGGGACTGAATGTGGTTGTCATGTGTTTTTTTAATACATGAAGAGACGAGTGAGCATGAGTAAGAGTGTGTGAAAGTGTGCATTCATGATGTGGATTACTCCCAATACAGAGCGCCTTTTTTCCATTCGTGAAGAAATCCAATTGTCAAAATCCGTACAAACATCATCATGGACCGAAATCCAAACCAACCAATCTTGTTCAAGGATACGGCCCAAGGAAACAAAAAGGTAACTTCCGAATCAAAGATAATCAACGTTGACTAGCATAAACGCTTTCAGCCTCATTACCGTTAACCACATCTCTCACTTTAGCAGAGGCCAAGCTGAATCTTCATCCAAAGCAGCTATTGAATCAAAGGAGAACTACGGAGCGTAGAAGAAGAACTACTAGGATGGATGCTCAATTCCTCTCTGTAAGTAAAGCGATAATTTTCTTCCATTTACATCCTTTCTTCTCTTGAAGATTATATAGCTAAAACTCCAGAGCATGAACTTTTGACTGAGTTCACCCAATACATACATATTTGTAGCCTCGTGTAAATATTTCTACAAAGTCAACTCTTGAGATTGAAAGCTCTCAATCTCTGATAACAAAATACTTACTCATCACTATGCATGTGTGCATGACGGTATGTGCGTGGACATGGGAGAGCCTAGTTGAGGTGAGTGAGAAAGTAGGAGAATGGAAGGATACTGCATATAAATGTGAAAGCATATCATTGATGATAAACTAGTCATATGTTTTTGAAGAGAACTAATCATTTGCTTGAGCGCACGCACATATTGGCTCGTTGGGGGCGACTTCGCGAGCAAAAGGGGGGAATATGTTAGCTCATAAAATTATTGATTTTTGTTTGCATTGATATATTCCATTTTGCAGACTACATGTTGATCCTAGGTGTTTTGCAAAGGGAAGTGTTGCTCGACAGTGATAAATCCAATCGAATGTGGTGACATAGAGTAGCCCCTAATAGACATTTCAATCTCGATGCTTCTCATCGCAAAGAATTGCCGGTTATAGTTGAGCCCAAGTTAGCACACATGAGTGGGATGTCATTATTGATTTTTGGCAGTCCTGGGGGTATACTCCTTCACTTAACACGCTTCAGGCATGCTCCATCAGTCCCTAGTGGGGGTGGCAGACATTTGCCCCTAAATGTCAGCAAGGGGGTTATGCTAATTTATGTATACATGGGGGGAAATGAAGGGGGGAGTTTTTATCGGGACACGGCTCCTGCACAGAAGGGGAGTCTTCTACTGGAGTCTCTTGGGGGGTGGTCAACTCCCCTCCTTTAGGACTCCTTTAGGACTCCTTTAGGAGTTGTTAGAGCATGGAAAAGGAGTTACGACCTCCTAATTAAACACGAGGGAGTTCTTTGGCAGTTTTTTGTCTTGGAAAACGTCTCGACAGAAGAATTAAAGGGGAGCCCTTTGTTCAGCGGGGGTCTTCTTCTTCTTCGTGTTGTTACCTTTCGACCGGGGTTTTTTTCGATTGGGGTTTTTTTCTCCTCAGGGCGGGGAGGAGAAGCGTGTGTGGTGGTCTCTCTTATCTAGGGATACAGGTACGTAGAGGGAAGCTCAGAAGGAGTCGTGGTTTTTGTCTGCTTGTTTGTTCTCAGCAGGACTATAGGCGGGGAGGGCTTTCAAAAGGAGGAATCAAAGTCATTTCTCTCTCTCTGGTTTTTTGGGGGTGTTGAGGGGAAGACCCTGCGGATGAGTCTAAAGAGGAATATCAGAGCTCTACAGCTGAACCAGAAGGTAGCAAGCTCATATTTTTCGAAGGTAGTCGATATACTTTTGACCTTGAAGACCTGCTACGCGCATCTGCTGAAGTCCTTGGCAAAGGAAGTGTGGGGACAGCATACAAAGCAGTGCTTGAGGATGGTACTACTATTGTTGTAAAGAGATTGAAGGATGTTGTTGTGACGCAGAGGGAGTTTGAACATCATCTGAACTTTCTTGGGAGCCTGCATCATCAGAATGTACTTCCTCTCCAAAATTATTACCACCCGAAGGATGAGAAGCTGCTTCTTCACGACTTCCTGTCTTCTGGCAGCTTATCAGCTCTACTTCACGGTAGTAAAGGTTCTCTAAAGTCTTCATTGGACTGGGAAACTCGTCTGTGAATTGCAACACGTGCAGCCCGTTGGCTAAAGAAGCTCGTCATCATCCTGGGGAAGGTAACAGAAGGGGGAGCAGGCACGAGCAGATCGATGAGGAGTTACTAAAAAGGGGGTGACTCGGAGCAGAAGGGGCAGCAGCGGTGTCTTCCTCTCCTGATCACCTTCACCTTCACAACAAAAGAGGGGAGTCTCGGTTTTTAAGTGGGGATTGAACCCAGGGGGGAGCAAGAAGAGGTCGCTTTTACCTTGCAGAGCTCTACTTGGTGGTGACAGTGGATCCGGAAGGACATCATCCAAGGAGATTTCTTCATAGCTTTGGTAACTGCATTATGCAATGTGAGTACTCAAGCAAGGAAGGGTGGGGATGCTACAAACGTAGGGATAATCTCGAATGGTCTGCTAGATCGAGAGAAAGCGTCCAAGTTACTTGAGTTCTTGTTTTGTTTTCCTTTTTTCTCCTTCAGCACATAGGTCTAACATTCTTGTACTTGAGGTGGCGTGATAAATTGTATGATTAACCGGTATACCCAGGTGTTACCACTTCACATGGAATATTCAACTTCCTTATTCAAAAAAAAAAGGGGATAAGGTTTCTGTAGGTACTGGGAATCTCGATGATACAGGTTGAGACATTGCATACGCTGAGTGCGGCCCATTGCGTACTTAGGTTGTCCATTTGGTTCTGCCATAATCCCTTATGGTGTTCATGTTTGGTGTTGTGTTGCTTACACATCAAATGTTGAAGGTGGGATTGCACTGTGTATATGTGTATTTAATGGGAACCATGCATCATGGAAAATTGTATTAGCTGCTTATCTTGGACATCAGCGTCATAATGCATAATTTGGAATGGAATGAGTACTAATTTCATTTTTGTTTTGACTCTAACCCCTCTGAATTCACCTGCAGCAGCACAATCAATACTGAGGGCGAACAACCCTCCCTTGCCTCTCTCCGATTAGTTGGGATGACTTCTGTACACTCACGGGATAAGTCTCTATGTGGTATGGGTCATGCTATAGGTGGCACACTAAGTAGCATCATCGCTTTTAATTGCTTGCAGAATTATGGAGGTGTGTACACATACTTTACACTATGCATGACATGACTTATCAATAGACACAACAAAAAAGGGGGGGAAGTTCACAAATTTTAAGGGCAGCACGGTTCCCTCAGCGCAACCCTCCTCATATCTTACTTATGAAATGCATAAGTTCTTGCATCTATCTTTCACATGCAACATGGATACTAGGTATGTGAATACGGAGTGTGTAATTGGTGTGTGAGAAGTGTGTGGGGGAGCAAGAGTGAAAGCGGGAATATATGTCATTGTGAGTGTGTGTGCAGATCATGTGTGTAGGTACTTAGGTACGTGTGAGTGTAAGGGGCAAGGGTATATGTGGATGTGTGTGCGAATCTATGTGTGCAAGGGTATGAATACACTTAGGATGTGTACGGGTGTATACGTGAGTGAGTAAAAAGGAGAGTGTGAACTAAAGCAAGGGAGTGGATGTGAATATGAATGTGTGTGGTTGATTATGTGTGTGTATGTGGGTATGTGTATGAGAGTAGTGGGAAGGTGAGGGTAAGTGCGTACGCGTGCATAAGGGTGTGTGCGAGAGGAAAAAGAGGAAGGGAACAAGCAAGAGTGCATGAGAGGAAGGGAAAGGTAGTGTCCATATGTCCGTGTGTAAGCTTGAGTGTAGGAGGACAAGACTATGTAGAGGTCAAGTGTGTGGGCAAAAGAAATAAGAGCCAATGGAAGTGGGAAAGAGCAAGTGAAAGAGAGATCAAGAAACTAAGGGGACTCGGAAGGTGTGAGCAAGGAAAGAGGGAGGTTCTGAGAGGTAACCACTGGAGTTGGTTTCCCCTTTGTGCATGTATTTTCCCGTATCCCCCATCAATACTTTGGAGTGAAATTGGGGACTTCGGGAGACCAAAACTGACCAAGTATCAGAAGGGTTGGGCAAAATATCATTGTGCGTATGCACTTTCCCTTGGACTGAGAGGCTTAACATTTTGGTGCATTTGCGGGGAAAAGCTTGGTACGTCTCTATAAGAGAGTGCCATAGGTTTGCCTAGTGCCACATGTTGGCCGAGCTTGCGGACCCCGGATCTAGTATATGAGGGAGGGGAGCTCATCCTTAGGAGAAACGCGAGCGGAAAGAGAAGAGTGTGCTCAAAGAAGAGCCCTTGAAAGAGAAAAGCAAAGGTGGGAATCGCAAGGTGAGTCGACCTCGACTAGCAGGAAGAGACCTGTCAAAAAAGTGTACCCCCGTAGGAGAGTCGCGAATCAAGTGCAAAAGTTTGAAGGAGGGATCCTAAGGCCGCGTGCACTAAATTTCTGGGAGCGGGAGGATATTGACATTACGCCACTCTTTTAAATGGCACACCGAGTCCAAGTGCATCTAGTAGACTTCCCTAAATTCTCGGGCTTTTGGGATGAAGACCCAGATAGCTTTATCCAATTGTTCGAGGTCACCTGTGAAGCAAATGAGGTGGTCGACTAGGCGCAAAGACTTTGAATCTTGCCAGCTATATTTAGAGATGAGGCTGCCAATCGGTACGAGAACTTGGAAGAGCTATGAAGGCGAACTTATCAAATGCTAAAAAATGCCTTTTTGGCTAAATTTCGTAGGCAAGGATTCCAATGTCTAGCTCAACAGATGGATTATCTCCGACAGGGGGTTAACAAGAGCATCGGCAATTATATCTAGAGGATGGAAACCCTGGTAAGGAAGATGGGCGCGAATGCCCCAAATGAAGATACCTTGAAACGAAGATTTATTGACGGACTTAGAGATCCAAGCGCTGAACAGCATATCAGTTTGAGCCGACCGGCGACGTTGGTGGCTGCCAAAGATGTTGCTCGCGTATGGGAAGAGGTTCAACTTGGCCAACAACGAACGCAAGAACTTTTGTTTGAACCGATGCTAGGTACAAACGCTGGACCTACAAGTGGCACTACTCAAGCAAACCCTGCTGCAACTCCACCGGCATTTATGGCCGCTACAAACACGCCCCAAGAGGTAAAGCCGGTGTTGACTGAAGAAAGGATTATCGAAATCGTGGCTCAGGCGGTAAAAGCTGCCACTCTAACTCATGAAACATATGCGGTAAGGCAAGAAGTGGCACTTGAGCCAAGCCAAGGAGTGTTTAGATCGAACATCTTTTATGCGAAATGCCAAGGATATGGGCACATGGCCACAGAATGTCCTACAGTCTTGAGATTATACGTAGAACCGAGAGTCTTCTGCAACTTTTGTAAAAGGAACAATCACACTGAACATGAGTGCCGTGAAAAGGGAAGGTGGCTAAACAATAGGAACTATGCTTATCAAGGGTTGTCGGGCCAAAGCGAACCTCCCGTGCCTAGATGGGGGCCTAGACCCACATATGCTTATGGAGGCCAAGGCCAAGCAGGCGGATATCAAAGGCCTGAACCACAAAATCAAAGGAGAACGGGACTGCCAGAGTGTTGGCGATGTGGGTGCCTTGGGCATATACAAGCACTTTGCCCGAATGCGAGGAAGCAAGAAGACTTTGCACCTATGTGCCAATATTGTAGTAGGGAGGGCCATTATGATGTTGTATCATTGCCCGCAACGAAGAAACAATTATTGCCAAGGACAAAGAGGGGCTGGGACTTCCACCTACACACAGCCGCAACCACAATCGACGATGCAACCTCAAGGAAGACTGCCCAATACTGGAGTAGTAATCAGGGAGTTGGATCCGGGAGCTAGCACCTCTACCCACCTTGTAGAGGCAGATCAAGGAAAAGGAAAAGGTAAAGAACCAATGGTGGCTGTGGTCACTCGCGCACAAGAGTACACTCGAGGGAACTCAGTTCAAGTGAATGACGATGACGAGATTCATAGGCAAAGGGATTTAGATGAAGAAGACGAGGTGGAGGTCCTCCCACCAATTACACGAAAATTTGTACCGCGGGTTCCACCATTTCCAGAAAGGCTTAAAGTCCAAGAGAAGTTGCCAAAAAAGAAGCAAGCAGAAGCGGGAATGGACATTGTACAAAGGCTTGCCGAGACTGAAGTCACTTTGGATTTGGCCACATTACTAAGGTGTTTGCCAACCTGCAGAAAGCAATTCTACAATGAGTTTATGAAGAAACCAAGGAAAGCTAAGAGAAAAGAAAAAGTGGGCGAGGTGATCTTAGGGACGATCCAAAGTATTACGACTCAAGTGGACTCGAATGCCCCTGCAATCATAGTGGAGATCAATGGGTATGCGGTCCCAGGCGCACAATTGGATAGCGGAGCTGCAGTGAACCTAATGACGGAATACATGATGAAAGCGTTGGGATTGACACAACTGGAAGATACCCCAATGTCTCTCCGAATGGCTGACCAGACGCAGGTAAAGCCTGCAAGATTAATACGAAATGTGCAAACTATTGTTGGTGGGATCGAATTCTCTGTTGACTACTTGGTTGTGAGACCAAGATCCACCGAAAGTACATTTATTATATTATTGGGGCGACCATGGCTGATGCAGGTTGATTGTGTACATGACTGGAGAACTGGGTTGATCACTATTGGGCCCAAGACTGATCGAATACAAATCCAAGTGACCCCCAGGGAAGATGCCACAAAAACGGTCACGATCAAAGGGCAAGAAAAGAAAGTGGTTGAAAAGGATGTTACGTGAAAAAGTACGTGAAAAGTTCTCTCTGAAAGGAGAAAATTACAAAAGCTTGTTGCAAGATGGATTTAACTTACAAGCAACAAGGCGAGGTCAAACCAAGATGGGTGAATATGTGCTCCCGACCTTGTACAATGATGACTCAGATAGGGAGCTATTAGGGTTTTTGGGAGAATTCGATGAGTTTGAGTGCTATACGACAAGCATGGACTCGGAAGGAAAGAAGACAAAGGGGGCACAAGGATCGTCCGAGGAGGTGGAGTCAATCGGCCACGCAATGAAAGGTAAAGGAACTTGGAACAGAGGTGGTTACTTTTTGAACTAAAGGTCCAAGGAAATGCCAAGCATCGGCGAAAGCTAGAGGCAATGAGACGTACGTGTCAGAGGTGGTCGAAGAGATGAAACCCAAGAATGCAAGATTGAAGGACAGAAGGGGAGTCAGTGGACTAGTAGTTCGGGACGTGTGCACACTGGAAAGCGAGTGCATGGATCAAAAGAGTTCGGCAATGGACTATGATGAGAAAGTGGAGTTGGAAAAAGAGAAGTTGATTCAGTTAGGTGCAAAGGAAGAAAAGTGGTGTGAAAAGGAACAATCAGTTAGGAGTTGCGATGAATCTCTAGTGGTAGTCTCAAGGGAACCACAAGTTCGAGTTGGTGAAGAAAGCTACGAGAAAGGCCCATGCAAGGAGTTAGGGAAGGACGAGCCTAGAAGGAGTAGTACGAATGAAAGAGCCAAGCACGAGCGAGGTCAAGGCAATCATGATGGTGAAAATACAACCGACAAGAGCATTCAGAGTATGCATGAAGAGAAAACTTCGAGGAGTCAGATAGGCGAAGGACATGCTAGGACTAGTGACAGTATGGTGTGATGGAGAATGTTAATCTCCAAAAGAACAACTTACTCTTGTGATTAGAGCACCTCTATACCAAGAGTAAGTCAAACACTTCACTAATTTATGTTGGGGCTTCACTCACTAATTAGGCATGCATATATGAAGACATATGGAGACATATGATGGAGGAAAGAAGAAGTGAAGAAAAGACCTACAGAAAATCAAGCCTAAGTGAAGGGACAATTTCACTATTGTAAATTAGTGCAAAATTAGAGTATAGATTTGTAATTGATCTTTAGAACTTACGAGTTCAAGTCTAGATGAATGTAAACCATAGGTATATAAGTTAATTTGAGTCAGAAACATGTATGAGAGAGAACTCAATTTTGTAGTTTGAGGGAGTAGAGAAAAGTCGTGTAATTTCTGAGAGAGATGGTGAGAGAAAACTTCTGAGTCTGATAGAGTTTTCCATGGCTGTGAGCAAAATTAGGCCAAGCCATTTTGTACACACCTTCTCTGATAATCAACACATGTTTGTGTAGAAGCATTGTGTCTAATTCCTATTGTACATTGAGTCTCAAGTCATTTCATATGACTATGAAAGTTAGTTGACAGTTACGACTTTTCTGGCGCACATTTGACTGATCTTCTGAAGGTCAGATCTCGAAGCATGGTGTAAAGTTTTTGGTAAGTGATAGCTCGTTGGAAAGCTATAATCCTCAACTACATTTGGTCAAAAGATCTTTGAGAAACGGGACGCGTACTCAGAGAAATCAGTTTAAGAGTGAAGGTATGTCAAATCGATGAAGTAAACTTTCAGTTTTCAGACATAGTGAAAAGATTGGTACAAAATCAGAGGTTTGTGAAGTTATTGCTTGAAAGTTTTGTTTGTTATGTGTTGCTTAACACTAGTAAGAACTTCTCTCAGCAAGTAATCAAAAGATTTGGCAAAGATTGAGCTAATACAGGTCAGATTGAAGGATTGAAGAAAAGGCGCAGATTTCTGTGAAGTGAAATTTTGATTTTCACTAAGTTCAGAGATGAAGACTCATAATGTGAGTGTTGCTAAGCTAATGGTGGTTATGGAGGTCTTCTAATACCACATTAGTTTAGTTCTTGTGGTGTTTTACACACCAACAAGTGGTATCAGAGCAGATAAGGTCCTCGAGAAGTAAAGGAGAACAGATACAAGAAGATTTGAAGAGTTCTTTATCAAAGAAGGAGGAAGCTGAGGTGTTCAACAACCAAAGTCATCAGAAGAGTATTTCGAAGTTGCTCCCAAGGGTAAAGGTCTACAAAAGGTATCAATCTTTAACCTTACACTTACAGGTTGAAGCAGAAGCAAGGATACCATGGCAGATCATGTGTCCATTGACAAATTGGACAGAGATAACTATCCTGCTTGGGTAATGAGGATGGAAGCCTTACTTATGAGTAAGGACTTAATGGTATATGTGACAGGTGAAGAGGAGAAGCCTAAATTTGAAGATGAAAGTCATCCAAGGAAGGAAGAGCTAGAAGCTTTGAAGCTATGGCAGAAGAGAGATGCAAGTGCAAGAGCTTATATATACAACACTATTACAGATCATTTATTGCCACACATCAGAGGTTTAGAAACAGCTGAAGATATTTGGAATGCTTTGGAAGATCACTTCCAAAACACCACTAAAGCTAGGAAAGCTAGCTTATGGTCAGAGTTTACCACATTCAAGAAAAAGCAAAGTCAAAGCATTAGTGATTATGTCACTAAGATGAAGGACTTGGCAGATAGCCTTGGATCTATTGATGAGGATATTGAAGATCATAGGTTGATAGCTCAATTACTTGCAGGATTAAGAGGTGATGAAAGGTGGAAGCCTTTTGTACTTTCAACAGAACTCTCATTAAACCATTATGTGCCAGAATTGAATCAATTACTTGGATTGATGCTTACATTTGAGCAAGACTTAAAGTCAGATGGAGACAAAGGTCAAAGTTCTGCAATGTATGTGAAGAACAAAAAGAAAGGAGATAAAGGCAAAGCAAAGGATGAAGAAGAGTCAACAACTCAAGCAAATTATGCAAGAGGAAGAGGTTTTGGCAGAGGTAAAGGTCGAGGTAATGGAAGAGGTAGAGGTAATCAGAACAATAACAAGAAGACATGTTGGATTTGTGGATTGAGCAATCATCTAGCATATGATTGTTGGCACAATCAACAAGGAGCAAATCAAAATCAGAACAACAATGGCAGAGGTAGAGGTGGAAGGTTTCAGAATCAATTTCAAAGAGGAAGACACAATTCAAGAGGAAGTTTTGGTAGAGGTGGTGGAAGAAATTGGAATCAGAACCAATCATACAACACTACATATTATAATTATGCAAATGATACACAGAATGACAATCATACAACCTTGATGATGAATTCAATTAGTTCATCAGAGAAGGAGGATCTCAAGGTATTCTATATTGACTCTGGTTGTTCAAATCATTTATCAGGTAATATAGAATTATTGTCAGAATTGGAAGAAGGAAATTCAAGTCATACAGTACAAACAGGTGACAATACAAAACACAATGTGCATTCAATTGGAAAGGTGAAGTGCAGGAGTGGAGCTGATTTATTAACAAATGTTTTGTATGTTCCAACAATACCAAAGAATCTGATTAGTGTTGGACAAATAGTGGAAAAAGGTTTTCAAGTCAGATTTACAAATGAAGGGGTATTTGTTGAAGATCCAGAGGATGCATACAAACCCATTGTTTGTGGTAAGAAGGAAGGTAGACTTTTTACTCTCAAAGTACAAGGAAATGTTGGTCAAGCCCTAATCACACATGGTGATGAAGTAATTACAGAGTTAGATCTTTGGCATAAAAGATTGGGACATTTCAATGAAAGAGGAATCAAAACTATGGTGGAAAATCAATCTGTATTGGGACTACCAAATGTGAAGAATCAACATATGATATACAAGTGTGAAGCTTGTCAGATGGGGAAAGCTCATAGACAACCATTTCAGAAGAAGGGTTTCAAGCATGATGGTTTGCTTGAACTCATACATACAGATGTATGGGGACCAACAAAAGAAGGTTCAATAAATGGATCTAGGTATTATGTTTTGTTTATTGATGATGCTACAAGGTGGATAACCCTTTATGTTCTAAAGGAAAGATCAGAAGTTTTTGGAGCCTTCAAACATTTTCATGCTTATGCAGAAAGAGTTACAGGTCACAAACTCAAGAGGCTAAGGTCTGATGGAGGGGGAGAATATTTCTCCCAAGAATTTAATGACTATCTTTGGAATGCAGGTATCAAGAGAGAGATAACTTGCAGGTATACACCTCAACATAATGGGGTGGCAGAAAGGAGGAATAGAACATTGGTTGAATTTGCAAGAGCAATGTTAAAAGAAAAGAATTGCCCTAATTATCTTTGGGCTGAGGCTGTAAATACAGCCACATACCTTGTGAATAGGTTACCATGTGGAGCTTTGAATGGTATGACCCCTTATGAAGCTTGGTGGGGTAAGAAACCAACACTTGACCATTGTAAAGTGTTTGGGTCAATTGCCTATGCTTATGTACCATCACAACTCAGACATAAGCTTGAACCAAAGGCAGAAAGATATGTGTTTATTGGGTATGATGAAAAACAAATGGGTTATAGACTATGGAGTCCTTTGACTAAACATTTTATTGTTTCCAGAGATGTGACTTTTGATGAACAGAAGAGTTGGTATGCAGATAAAGAATGTGATCTTGAAACATTTGAAGAAGAGATAAGAAGGAGTGCAAGAGGTAAATCACATATGCAGATAGATGGAGATGAAGAACATATGCAAGCAAGCACATCAAGAGTTGGATCATATAGAAGGAATGAAGATGGACCAATATTTGATGAAGAAGTACATCTAGATATGCATGAAGAGTGTGAACCAAGAAGGTCAACCAGAATGAGGAAGCAACCTACAAGGTATTCATATGACACTTCTTACTTGACTCAGAAAAATTATGCTTACATGGTTAAGGAAGATGAAGAACCTCAAAGCTATGATGAAGCAAAGGGTAAAAGACAATGGGAAGTAGCAATGAAGGAAGAATTTGATGCTCTTGAAGAGAACAAAACTTGGGAACTTGTCCCAAAACCTAATGGTAAGAAAGTGATTGGAAATAAATGGGTTTACAAAGTTAAGAAGCATGCAGATGGAACTATAGCCAGATACAAAGCCAGATTGGTGGTTAAAGGATATGCTCAAACATTTGGCATAGATTATGATGAGACATTCAGTCCTGTGGCAAAGATGTCAACCATAAGGACAATCATTGCCATTGCAGCATCAAAAGGATGGACATTGAGTCAATTGGACATTAAGAATGCATTTTTAAATGGATATATATCAGATGAGGTTTACATGGAGCAACCTCAAGGGTTTGCAGATCATAAGTTTCCAAATTATGTTTGCAGGTTGAGAAGAGCCCTTTATGGTTTGAAGCAAGCTCCAAGAGCTTGGAATTATAGACTTGTAAAGTATCTTAATGACCTTGGATATCAAAGTTCAAAGGCAGATGCAAGTTTACTTATCAAAAGAACAGATGAAGGTATGATCTACATTTGTATATATGTAGATGACATTATAATTACAGGTACCTCAAATGAAGGAATCAAGGAGGTGAAGAAGTTACTTGAAAGAGAATTCAAGATAAGTGATCTAGGAAAATTATCATATTTTCTTGGAATGGAAATCACTTATGCAGAGCATGGCATTTATGTATCACAAGAAAGGTATCTTTTGAATCTTCTAAACAAGTTCAACATGGAGAATTGCAGAGAGGCATCTACACCATTAGAAGTCAATCACAAACTCAGTAGATATGATGGTGCAGAGTTCAAAGACATGAGGAAATATCAATCTCTAGTTGGAAGTTTGATTTATGCAACTCTAACAAGGCTTGATCTTAGTTATGCAGTTGGTGTCCTTTCCCAATTCATGCATTGTCCAAAGGATCCACATTGGATTGCAGGTCAAAGAGTTCTTAGATATATCAAAGGAACTTTGAAAGAAGGATTGTATTATCCTTTTACATCAGATATAAGATTGAGAGCCTATAGTGATTCAGATTGGGCAGGAAGTCAAGATGACAGAAGGTCTACACATGGTTACATGATATACATTGGAGATAAGCTTGTGAGTTGGTGTTCAAAGAAACAACACACAGTGGCCTTATCATCAACTGAAGCTGAATACAAAGGACTTGTAGAAGCAGCAAAGGAAGTCATATGGATGCAGACATTATTCAAAAGCTTGGGAATTGATCAAGGTATACCCATCATTCATGGAGATAACATGAGTTCATTATATCTTGCAGCAAATCCTATGTTTCATGCAAGGACAAAGCACATAGAGATACAGTACCATTTTCTTAGAGAAAAGGTAATGGAGAAAGAGATTGAAGTGGTGTACACTTCCACAAAAGATCAGATTGCAGATATTATGACAAAAAGCTTGGATGGAGTAAAGACAAGTAAGTTCAAGGAGATGGCAGGAATAAAAGAGAAGGAGACTATGTGAAGAAGTCAAATTATGCTAATTAGTGATTGAGGGGGAGCTGTTGGGGCTTCACTCACTAATTAGGCATGCATATATGAAGACATATGGAGACATATGATGGAGGAAAGAAGAAGTGAAGAAAAGACCTACAGAAAATCAAGCCTAAGTGAAGGGACAATTTCACTATTGTAAATTAGTGCAAAATTAGAGTATAGATTTGTAATTGATCTTTAGAACTTACGAGTTCAAGTCTAGATGAATGTAAACCATAGGTATATAAGTTAATTTGAGTCAGAAACATGTATGAGAGAGAACTCAATTTTGTAGTTTGAGGGAGTAGAGAAAAGTCGTGTAATTTCTGAGAGAGATGGTGAGAGAAAACTTCTGAGTCTGATAGAGTTTTCCATGGCTGTGAGCAAAATTAGGCCAAGCCATTTTGTACACACCTTCTCTGATAATCAACACATGTTTGTGTAGAAGCATTGTGTCTAATTCCTATTGTACATTGAGTCTCAAGTCATTTCATATGACTATGAAAGTTAGTTGACAGTTACGACTTTTCTGGCGCACATTTGACTGATCTTCTGAAGGTCAGATCTCGAAGCATGGTGTAAAGTTTTTGGTAAGTGATAGCTCGTTGGAAAGCTATAATCCTCAACTACATTTGGTCAAAAGATCTTTGAGAAACGGGACGCGTACTCAGAGAAATCAGTTTAAGAGTGAAGGTATGTCAAATCGATGAAGTAAACTTTCAGTTTTCAGACATAGTGAAAAGATTGGTACAAAATCAGAGGTTTGTGAAGTTATTGCTTGAAAGTTTTGTTTGTTATGTGTTGCTTAACACTAGTAAGAACTTCTCTCAGCAAGTAATCAAAAGATTTGGCAAAGATTGAGCTAATACAGGTCAGATTGAAGGATTGAAGAAAAGGCGCAGATTTCTGTGAAGTGAAATTTTGATTTTCACTAAGTTCAGAGATGAAGACTCATAATGTGAGTGTTGCTAAGCTAATGGTGGTTATGGAGGTCTTCTAATACCACATTAGTTTAGTTCTTGTGGTGTTTTACACACCAACAATTTAGAGGATCAATTGCTAACTTATCAGAAATTAACAAATCTGTGAATTAGATGATACACAGAAAAGTCTGCTGCATTGTTCATTCACATTGACCTATCAAATCTGTAAAGTTTTTTATGAAACTTTGTACGAATCATCTCCTAGAGATTGCGCAACTACTCCAAGTTGAATTACTCCAAAAGATTAAGTATAACTTGAGAAATTGATTTCACAAGTTACCTATGTCAGAACCTGTCACTCAAAACAGTCGACTCTACACCTGTAACTTTTAAGACTTGGTTCTCCTTGAATAGAACCCGTTTTACAAAATGCTTCTAGACATAAGTAGCTTATCTTCCAACTTAAAGATTAAGCCCTCACTCATGCAAAACTTTAAACTGTGCTAGGAGAAATGACCAAAACATTAACTTCGAAATATGCGCCTGTTTTAGGAACCAGTGAACATACTTCACATATGAATGTTCCTACACTCAATTCACTCAGCCTGATTACAATTGGAAGCTGAAACTTTGCACAGAGGTCAAGCAACTCTCAACTTAGACTTGTACAAAAGCATTTCACAATTGATCTACTGTAGAAGGAGAACACGCAGAAACATCGGGCGCAAAAATTTCCATTTACTCAGAAGAAGTACAACTGAGTGATGAGAGCTAACTCAAATTCACTTTCCTCTATCTCATGACTTCTATCTCCCTCATTCTTGACTTCTAACAAATGTCACATAAGCTCTCATACATGCCCCGACTTTTCTCAAGGTATATATAGATAATTTGTACATGATTCTTACTGAACAAAAGATCTAAGTCATCTATGACTATGCTAATGTACATATGTGTACACTTCTCTTGTCCTCTGAATGTAATCTTCTTCCACACTTCAGAAATTGATTCTTCCTTCATCATTTGATATTCCAAGCCTTCAATTGGTGATTGGTATGCACCAACAGCTCCCCCTCAATCATCAATTGAGGTTTTCTCTGTCTTCTTTATACTTGCCATGTCCTTGAACCTTTGTAACTTAGGTCCATCTAGACTCTTTGTCATCATATCTGCCACTTGTTCTTTTGTTGGAGTGTACATCACTTCAATCTCTTTATCTAGTACCTTTTCCCTCAAGAAATGATACTGAATCTCTATATGCTTAGTCCTGGCATGAAAAACAGGGTTAGCTGCCAAATACAAAGAACTCATATTGTCTCCAAAAATTATTGGAGTACTATGATCAATCTCAAAACTTTTCATCAATGTCTTCAACCATATGACTTCTTTTGCAGCTTCTACCATTCCCTTATACTCAGCTTCTGTAGATGATAAAGCAACTGTATGTTGCTTCTTTGAACACCAAGAAACTAACTTATCTCCAACATAACATAGATATCCATGAGTAGACCTTCTATCATCTGAGTCACCTGCCCAATCTGCATCACTAAACACTTTGATTCTTGTGTCAGAAGTGAAACCATAATACAAACCTTCACTTAGGGTTCCTTTGATATATCTGAGTACCCTTTGGGCTGCAATCCAATGAGTCTTCTTTGGACAATGCATGAATTGTGACAACACACCTACTGCATATGATAGATCTGTCCTTGTCAAGGTAGCATAGATTAAACTACCTACCAAACTCTGATATTTCTTCATATCATTGAACTCTTCACCTCCATACCTGCTCAATTTATGATTTACCTCCAATGGTGTGGTTGAGATCTTGCAATCTTCCATGTTAAACTTGATCAAAAGATTCTTCAAGTATCTCTCTTGTGAAACATATACTCCATGTTGAGTATACACAATCTGCATTCCTAGAAAATAAGATAAGTTTCCCAAGTCACTTATCTTAAACTCCTTCTCTATTTGCTTCTTGAGTTCATTGATTCCTTGAGCATCTGTTCCTGTAACAATAATATCATCAACATAAATGCACATGTAAATGTATCCATTTTCACTTGCCTTCACTAGCAAGCTACTATCTGCCTTTGATGCTTGAAATCCACATTCATTCAAGAACTTGACCAATCTATAATTCCAAGCTCTTGGGGCTTGCTTCAACCCATATAAAGCTCTCTTGAGCTTACACACATAATCTGATCCAATTGATTCCATAAAGCCTTCTGGTTGCTCCATATATACTTCATCTGCAATGTAACCATTAAGAAATGCATTCTTCACATCCAATTGTGATAATTTCCATCCCTTGCAAGTAGCAATAGCAATCAATGTCCTAATTGTAGACATCTTAGCAACAGGACTAAAGGTTTCATCATAATCTACCCCATAAGTTTGGGCATAACCTTTAACCACTAGTCTAGCCTTATATCTAGACACCTTACCATCTGCAAACCTCTTTGTTTTATATACCCACTTGCATCCAATGACTTTCTGATTCTTTGGTCTTGGTACTAATTCCCAAGTTTCATTTTCAAGTAGAGCATCATACTCTTCTTGCATTGCCTTCTCCCAATTCTGTTTACCTTTGGCTTCTTCATAAGTAGTTGGATCTTCTTCTGTTTTCACAATGTAGGCATAATCTTTTGTTGTTAGGAAAGATGTATCATAACTATACCTTATAGGCTCTTTCCTTTCTCTTGTAGATCTCCTGATTTCTGCACTTCTTGAAGTTTCAGCCTCATTTGATTCTGGATCAAATCTTGGCCCTTCTTCTACATGATCCTGCACTCTACATCTAGAGTCAACTTCATCAACAATTTCTTCACAAACTTTTACCTTTGCCTTTCCTTTTCTTTGAATTTCTTCAACACCTGTATACTCATTTGGTGATCCTGAATACCACACATTTTGCTCATCAAATGTCACATCTTTAGTAACAAGAAATTGCTTTGTGGATGGATTCCACAACCTGTAACCCATTTGTCTATCATCATATCCAATAAACACATACTTCTCTGCTTTTGGTTCTAGCTTATGTCTTAATTGTGAAGGAACATAAGCATATGCAATACACCCAAATACTTTGCAATGATCAAGACTAGGCTTCTTACCCCACCATGCTTCATAAGGGGTTCCTCCATCCAAAGCTTTGCAAGGCAACCTATTCACAAGGTATGTTGCAGTGTTAATGGCCTCTGCCCATAAGTAATTTGGACAATTCTTTTCCTTCATCATGGCTCTTGCAAACTCTACAAGAGTCCTATTCCTCCTTTCTGCTACTCCATTTTGTTGAGGGGAGTACCTGCAAGTCACTTCTCTTTTGATACCTGCATTCCACAAATAATCATCAAACTCTTTTGAGAAATACTCTCCCCCTCCATCTGATCTTAACCTCTTTAGCTTTTGTCTTGTGATCCTTTCTGCATAAGCATGAAAATGTTTGAATGTCTTGAAGACTTCTGATTTATCCTTGATTACATACAAAGTAATCCACCTGGTTGCATCATCAACAAACAACACATAATATCTGGATCCATTTATGCTATAGTCCCTTGAGGGACCCCATACATCTGTATGAACCAATTCAAGCATATTTGAATACTTGTACCCTGATTTGTTATAAGAACTCTTATGTGCTTTACCTAATTGACAAGCTTCACACTTGTACACCATATGTTGCCCTTCAATGTTTGGCAATCCAAGCACCACCTGATTCTTTGACATCTCCTTTATAGCTCTCTCATTGAAATGACCTAGCCTCTTATGCCATAGGTCTAATTCAGACACCTTTTGACCTCCATAAGTAAACAATGCATGTCCCACATTACCTTGGACTTTGAGAGTAAACAATCTTCCTTCCTTTTTACCTGCAATTATGTTTCTATATCCCTGATTTGGATCTTGTACATAAACACCATCATTTGTGAATCTTACCTCATATCCTTTCTCCACAATTTGCCCTACACTTATCAAATTTTTAGGAATAGTAGGAACATAAAGTACCTTACTCAGAAGTGTACTTCCACTCTTTGTCTTCACTGATCCAATGCTCTCCACTTTATGTTTGGTATTGTCACCTGTTTGGACTGTATGTCCATTCACCCTTGCTTCCATATCAGTCATCAAGGATAGATTCCCACTCAGATGGTTGCTGCATCCTGAGTCAATATAAAACACTCTTTGATCTTCTCCCATTGATTCATGAGTTGCATTCAAGATAAGAGTCATGTCATCCTTCTGATCTGATGCATAATTGTAATAATTATTGTTGTAGGACTGAGATTGGAAGTTTCTTCCACCTCCTCTACCATATGATGTCCTACCACCTCTTCCTCTGAAATTACCTCTTTGGTTTCTGCCTCCTCTACCTCTTTGACTATAATTCTGATTGTTGTATCCTCCACTTTGATTGTTATACCAACAATCATTTGCCAAATGATTTGTTCTGCCACAAATCCAACAAGCTTTAGCATTATCTTTGTTCTTACCTCCTCTTCCTTTACCTCTGAAATTTGTCTTCCCTTTTGTGAAGTTGGCTTGATTTGAATTCCCTTCATCATCATTTGATTGCTTTCCTTTGCCATTCTTTTTCTTGTCTTTGGAGTACATAGCTTGACTTGTACTTCTATCATTGTCTCCTTTAAGATCCTGCTCAAAGGTTAGCATGTGTCCTAGCAATTGATTAAGGTCAGGAGTAAAGTGATCAAGTGACAACTCTATGGATAATATAAAAGGCTTCCACTTCTCATCACCTCTTAGACCTGTAAGTATTTGTCTTACCAACTTTTCCTCTTCAATATCTTCATCCACTGCTCCCAAGCTATATGCAATATCTTTCATCCTTGCCACATAATCTGAAATTGATTGTGAGCTCTTCTTCTTGAAGGTTGTGAACTCAGCCCATAGTGAGGACTTCCTTGACTTAGTTGTATTTTGGAAATGCTCTTCCAAGGCATTCCAAACATCTGTAGCACTTTCTAAACCTCTGATGTGAGGTAGAAGGTAATCATTTACAGCCATGTAGATGATACTCCTTGCTTGAGCATCCTTTCTCATCCAAGTCTTCAACATTGCAAGTTCTTCCCTAGTAGGAATACTTGGATCTGCAAATTCTGGTTTTTCTTCATCTCCTGTAATAAATGATATAAGATCTTTGCTCATGAGGTGTGCTTCCATCCTCATGGACCATGCTGGATAGTTCTCCCTATCTAGCTTATCAATCTGCAAGCTTTCTCCCATCTTGTATCCACCTGTGTATTCAAACTTCAAGCTTTACAAACAATGTATGTACCTTTACTTCGAATTGAACTCCTTTTGCCTTTCTTGATGTCAAATAGTCTTCTCCTTGAGCTTTAATTCCAAGCTTTCACTCCTTAGTCCTTCAAGTGTTGAATCTCTTGAATCTGCAGCAGTCGGGATCCTCCTTTCCTTGAAATTGATGTCTCCTGCTCTGATACCACTGATGGAGAATGTTAATCTCCAAAAGAACAACTTACTCTTGTGATTAGAGCACCTCTATACCAAGAGTAAGTCAAACACTTCACTAATTTAGAGGATCAATTGCTAACTTATCAGAAATTAACAAATCTGTGAATTAGATGATACACAGAAAAGTCTGCTGCATTGTTCATTCACATTGACCTATCAAATCTGTAAAGTTTTTTATGAAACTTTGTACGAATCATCTCCTAGAGATTGCGCAACTACTCCAAGTTGAATTACTCCAAAAGATTAAGTATAACTTGAGAAATTGATTTCACAAGTTACCTATGTCAGAACCTGTCACTCAAAACAGTCGACTCTACACCTGTAACTTTTAAGACTTGGTTCTCCTTGAATAGAACCCGTTTTACAAAATGCTTCTAGACATAAGTAGCTTATCTTCCAACTTAAAGATTAAGCCCTCACTCATGCAAAACTTTAAACTGTGCTAGGAGAAATGACCAAAACATTAACTTCGAAATATGCGCCTGTTTTAGGAACCAGTGAACATACTTCACATATGAATGTTCCTACACTCAATTCACTCAGCCTGATTACAATTGGAAGCTGAAACTTTGCACAGAGGTCAAGCAACTCTCAACTTAGACTTGTACAAAAGCATTTCACAATTGATCTACTGTAGAAGGAGAACACGCAGAAACATCAGGTGCAAAAATTTCCATTTACTCAGAAGAAGTACAACTGAGTGATGAGAGCTAACTCAAATTCACTTTCCTCTATCTCATGACTTCTATCTCCCTCATTCTTGACTTCTAACAAATGTCACATAAGCTCTCATACATGCCCCGACTTTTCTCAAGGTATATATAGATAATTTGTACATGATTCTTACTGAACAAAAGATCTAAGTCATCTATGACTATGCTAATGTACATATGTGTACACTTCTCTTGTCCTCTGAATGTAATCTTCTTCCACACTTCAGAAATTGATTCTTCCTTCATCATTTGATCTTCCAAGCCTTCAATTGGTGATTGGTATGCACCAACATGGTGAAGGATGAAGCTCGTACCAAGGACACCGCCAGATATTGCACAAGGTCCCAAGAGACGGTGGTTTTTGTTTTGAGGTTGCTTCAAAAGAGATGTCATTAAAAGAGAAGCGAGCGAGCTAGGTTGAAGAGTTCCAAGAACAGGACATAGGAATAGACGTCGTTGAGGATACGGAGTCCCTTTTTGACAAAGACCATTGGACAAGATCAAGCGGATAATCGAGAGCGCAAGAGCCTATATATACATATGATCCTTGTTGTCAAGCATCTACCGAGGATAGGATTGCGAGGAGCTAACGTTGAGTGTCATTTTGTAGATAGGTAGCAAATAAGCACACGATGGCTGACCAGGCACAAGAACAAGCACAATTCGAGCTAGTACTTTATTTTGCAGATCAGACCTTTTCCAGTATGGAGATATATGCAGAGAACTCGTTCATCGAATACGACTTCGGGGAAGCGCATTGGTTGGTCGAGTTCCTCAATCAAGGTTTGGGTGTCGAATTTCCATTTGTGCAGTTTGAACAGTATTTGATGTATTGGACTGGAATCGTCGAGGATAGATATTTTTACTATGATTCCACTAGAGATACACCGGTAGACGAAGAGGGGATATGCTAGGCATGGGCGGACCAATTGGTCATAGGCAGCGATGACGAGGCTCCTGAGGTAGAGCCGGATTCGCCGTCTTAGAGAGTACTGATTTCCAGGAGGAAGACGTGGCTAGGTAAGAGAGTCTCGAGTCGGTCTTATGGCATAGTCGTTGGAAGAGAGGCCTCACGAGGGGATGAACAGCTAAGTGTC
The DNA here is from genome assembly GCA_020310875.1 of Ceratopteris richardii. Lineage (NCBI taxonomy): Eukaryota > Viridiplantae > Streptophyta > Polypodiopsida > Polypodiales > Pteridaceae > Ceratopteris > Ceratopteris richardii. Next base: position 37,531 of record MU261810.1, on the reverse strand, counting down.
AGTCAGTTAGGTTGTAGGCAGTCAAGTATGCCATTTGAGTGTCCTGTCTGAGGAAACGAAGACAATAGGAAGATCAATATATCAGGACTCTATTTTGGTTGTGTTGTTTGTATGCTTGCTGTGTGGGATAGGTGGGGAAGAGCTCCTTTTTGCCTCTCCCTAACTCTTGGGGTTCTTTTGAGGGGAACAGAAAATAGAAAAGAAAAGAAAATAGAAAAAGAGAAAAATTACAAAACAAAAAAAAAAGCAAAAACATCGTGTCTATATGTGTGCCAGCGCGCTATGCCAGGCTAGTAGACGAGCGGAGTCCACCTGGCCGGGCAGTCAGGACTGCGAACCGACGCTAGTTTCGCCATAGGTGCTGGAGTATATGTGTGTTTTGGCGCTTCGCGCCATAGTGGGTCGACAGGTAAGTGGAGCCATCTCGGTCGCGTCGACGAGACCACAAGCCGCACTCGGCTTCGCTATGGGCAAGCCCTTCTGTGTGTGTTTATACATCGTGTATCTATGTTGTTGCACGCTATGCTGTGCCGATAGATGGGTGGAACGAACCTAGTCGGGCGGTTAGGGCCACGAGTCGCATCCGGTTGCCACATAGGCCAACTCGTGTGTAAATAAATAAACAAGAAAAAGAAAAGAAAGATTTCGTGTTCCCGTCCCTGAGGGGGAGAGACAGAAAGGAGGAGGACGATGATCGTCCGGATGGGTGTGCCATGCATGTATACGTTTTTTGTGATTTTTTTGTGATTGTTGATAGATCGATCTGCCTAATGTCGACGCCAACGAGGACCGACAGTCACGTGTGAATTTGGCTTGCTTACCACCTGCTCGATGTAGTTGGCTTTTCTATTCTTGTCAACAGGTTCTTTCTGAAGATGACGATGAGGTATACTGCTCTGATTCTTTTACTTGGGTCACGTTCTATTTTTGGAGTTGGTCTCTTTTTGATTGTGCGAGTTTGGTTTTGTTTCGGACTTCGTCTCGTTTGCATATGATTAGTTAGGAAGGATGCCTATATGCATGCGGATTAGATATGATAATTTTGGTTTTGGTATATGTTTTTGGTACTTACCTTTTTGTTGAGTTGTGTGAGGTTACAGGTGCAATGGAAAAGAAGGATCCCTTCCGGTACGTTTATACATGGTAAGTTTGTTTGTGAGGGTTTGATTTTGTTTTGATGGATAATGCAGGAACACAGGTGAAAGGCCGAAGGAAAAAGAGTGCCATGGATGGTAAGTAAGGTATGAAGTGATCGAGTCAACAAAGTGGTGACAAGGATGTAAGTATGGTTCTTGGAACTCTATGTTTGGAATTAGGTTGGTGACAGGAGCGTTAGCATATGAATATGGTTGAGGCCATGGTATGTCGTATGGTTCATGTGTGTGTTCGCATAGACTTGCATGTGGTAGGATGAAGAGGAGAGGTGAGGTAGAGAAGAAGTAAAAGGTGATTGCATAAGGACATGGGACTGAATGTGGTTATCATGTGTTTCTTTAATACATGAAGAGACGAGTGAGCATGAGTAAGAGTGTGTGGAAGTGTGCATTCATGATGTGGATATGTGTGTGCATGACGGTATGTGCGTGGACATGGGAGAGCCTAGTTGAGGTGAGTGAGAGAGTAGGAGAATGGAAGGATACTGCATATAAATGTGAAAGCATATCATTGATGATAAATTGGTCATATGTTTTTGAAGAGAACTAATCATTTGATTGAGCGCACGCACATATTGGCTCGTCGGGGGCGACTTCGCGAGAAAAAGGGGGGAATATGTTAGCTCATAGAATTATTGATTTTTGTTTGCATTGATATATTCCATTTTGCAGACTACATGTTGATCCTAGGTGTTTTGCAAAGGGAAGTGTTGCTTGGCAGTGATAAATCCAATCAAATGTGGTGACGTAGTTGAGCCCAAGTTAGCACACATGAGTGGGATGTCATTATTGATTTTTGGCAGTCCTGGGGGTATGCTCCTTCACTTAACATGCTTCAGGCATGCTCCATCAGTCCCTAGTGGGGGTGGCAGTCATTTGCCCCTAAATGTCAGCAGGGGGGTTATGCTAATTTATGTATACATGGGGGGAAATCAAGGGGGGAGTTTTTATCGGGACACGGCTCATGCACAGAAGGGGAGTCTTCTACTGGAGTCTCTTGGGGGGTGGTCAACTGCCCTCCTTTAGGAGTTTTCATAGCATGGAAAAGGAGTTACGGCCTCCTAATTAAACACGAGGGAGTTCTCTGGCAGTTTTTTGTCTTGGAAAACGTCTCGACAGAAGAATTAAAGGGGAGCCCTTTGTTCAGCGGGGGTCTTCTTCTTCTTCGTGTTGTTACCTTCCGACGACGGTTTTTTTTTTGGTTGGGGTTTTTTTCTCCTCAGGGCGGGGAGGAGAAGCGTGTGTGGTGGTGTCTCTTCTGTAGGGATACAGGTACGCAAAGGGAAGCTTAGAAGGAATCGTGGTTTTTGTCTGCTTGTTTGTTCTCAGCAGGATTGTAGGCGGGGAGGGCTTTCAAAAGGAGGAATCAAAGTCGTTTCTCTCTCTCTGGTTTTTTGGAGGTGCTGAGGGGAAGGCCCTATGGATGAGTCTAAAGAGGAATATCAGAGCTCTACAGCTGAACCAGAAGGTAGCAAGCTCGTATTTTTCAAAGGTAGTCGATATACTTTTGACCTTGAAGACCTGCTACGCGCATCTGCTGAAGTCCTTGGCAAAGGAAGTGTAGGGATAGCATACAAAGCAGTGCTTGAGGATGGTACTACTGTTGTTGTAAAGAGATTGAAGGATGTTGCTGTGACATAGAGGGAGTTTGAACATCATCTGAACTTTCTTGGGAGCCTGCATCATCAGAATGTATTTCCTCTCCGAGATTATTACTACCTGAAGGATGAGAAGCTGCTTCTTCACGACTTGGTGTCTTCTGGCAGCTTATCAGCTCTACTTCACGGTAGTAAAGGTTCTCTAAAGTCTTCATTGGACTGGGAAACGCATCTGCGAATTGCAACAGGTGCAGCCCGTTGGCTAAAGAAGCTCATCATCATCCTGGGGAAGGTAACAAAAGGGGGAGCAGGCACGAGCAGATCGATGAGGAGTTACTAAAAAGGGGGTGACTCGGAGCAGAAGGGGCAGCAGCGGTGTCTTCCTCTCTTGATCACCTTCACCTTCACAACAAAAGAGGGGAGTCTCGGTTTCTAAGTGGGGATTGAACCCAGGGGGGAGCAAGAAGAGGTCGCTTTTACCTTGCAGAGATATACTTGGTGGTGACAGTGGATCTGGAAGGACATCATCCAAGGAAATTTCTTCATAGCTTTGGTAACTGCATTATGCAATGTGAGTACTGAAGCAAAGAAGGGTGGGGATGCTACAAACGTAGGGATAATCTCGAATGGTCTGCTAGATCGAGAGAAAGCGTCCAGGTTACTTGAGTTCTTGTTTTGTTTTCCTTTTTTCTCCTTCAGCACATAGGTCTAACATTCTTGTACTTGAGGTGGCATGATAAATTGTATGATTAACCGGTATACCCAGGTGTTACCACTTCACATGGAATATTCACCTTCCTTATTCAAAAAAAAAAAGGGGATAAGGTTTCTGTAGGTACTGGGAATCTTGATGATACAGGTTGAGACATTGCATACGCGGAGTGCTGCCCATTGCGTACTTAGGTTGTCCATTTGGTTCTGCCATAATCCCTTATGGTGTTCATGTTTGGTGTTGTGTTGCTTACACATCAAATGTTGAAGATGGGATTGCACTGTGTATATGTGGATTTAATGGGAACCATGCATCACGGAAAATTGTATTAGCTGCTTATCTTGGACATCAGCATCGTAATGCATAATTTGGAATGGAATGAGTACTAATTTCATTTTTGTTTTGACTCTAACCCCTCTGAATTCACCTGTAGTAGCACAATCAATACTGAGGGCGAACAACCCTCCCTTGCCTTCCATATGTCCGTGTGTAAGCTTGAGTGTAGGAGGACAAGAGTGTGTAGAAGTCAAGTGTGTGGGCAAAAGAAATAAGAGCAAAAGGAAGTGGGAAAGAGCAAGTGAAAGAGAGATCGAGAAATTAAGGGGACTCGGAAGGTGTGAGCAAGGAAAGAGGGAGGTCCTGAGAGGTAACCACTAGAGTTGGTTTCCCCTTTGTGCATGTATTTTCCCGTATCCCCCATCAATACTTTGGAGTGAAATTGTGGACTTAGGGAGACCAAAACTGACCCAGTATAAGAAGGGTTGGGCAAAATATCATTGAGCGTATGCACTTTCCCTTGGACTGAGAGGCCTAACATACCTATTCACAAAGGGAGTGTACCCATGATTGCAACCTTCCTAGTGTATAACATTAGAGATGTAACAAAAACAATCATATTGGGACAAGACCAGTTATACCAACATGTAGTCACGCTAAATATTTCTCAAGACACTTTATCTACCATGGTCTATGGTAGGCTAATATTTAGTTTCCTAGAAGAGTGAGAGTCATGCTTGAAGCTATGCTATGATGAAATTCCAAGAACAAAAGAGGATAGCATTGTAGTTGAGGAACTTCCTAGCTCTCCCATGAGCAATGATCACAATGCTTTGAACTCATCAAAAGGATTGGATCATGAATCTTAATCAGATTTGAAACCCATAAAGTAGTCCTAGAAGTTGAAGGGAGCATCGAGGAAATAGCTAAACCTATACCAAAACGTTTAATACCACAAGAGCAAAACAAAACATCTCATCAACCTTGAACGACATCCGAAACTAAACAAATCTGGATTGTGATGGGATTACTTATTTTTCTCTATAGAAAAATGCAAGAAAATCAAAGAAACAATAGAAAAAAGAAACAATGCACTAGGACACAACCATAGAAGAATAGGAGTAACCAAGGCGAAGGAGGTGCATAGGCAGCTAGGTATTAAAGAATATTCTAGTTTCCTAATGAAATCAATTAAAAACTTGGGTATCAAGACGAAAACATGTGATAAATTCTAGAAAGTAGCAACCTTGTGATTGAGATGCCTCAATAGCCATAAAAGAAAGGAGACGGAGAGTAAAATCATTTGTTCGAATTATAGTAGGGCACATGAATATATGAGGTTCATGCACTTAAACACACTCAATATCATGTCATCACTTTCAAATCTCTATCCCTCTAAATATGAATAATGCAACTTCTTTGAAACATAAAAAGGACATGGTGTTAAACGGCAAAGACGGAGAAGGAATTCACCTTTCTCAAGAAGGAACAACATCTCAAGCTCGGGATAAGGGGGGTCCCGTGGGTACTATGCCCTTCCTTGTACAGTTGTAATTTCAAAGTTAAAGTCCGGGGGAGTAGGCCTCGACCGAACCTCCATTAAAAAAAAAAAACATCTCAAGCTCGGGATTATGTCAAAAGAATCACCGATTGACTCCTAAAAAACTCAACTTGAATTCCCTAAGAATCCCCCTCTCATCAGATTTCAAGACCCTCCAATGCAATTTATTGAATATCCAAAAGGCCACAAGCTAAAAGAAAGTAAATATCCTATGAGGGAAAGAAGAAAATTTCTTTCTGTGTCAAAAGACACGCATGGAAATACTCTATGGTACATCTCATGTTGGAAAAATTCAAAGAAAAGCAGAGGATGTTGGTAATGATGGATGGACTCTTCAAGAGAATGAGTAGGTACTACCAAATCTTGCTTTGTACCAGCCCTTTGATGCTTCCGAGCTGTTAAGTGGACCTTCTTATCTTTTCAATGACACCATAAGATGGCCTATGTACTTTGGAAATGATGTATGAAAAGGTTGAATCAAAATAGACAACTTTGAACTTCAAGTCTTCAAGAAAACCTTCTATTTCTTACTAGACACCTGTTGTATCTTTTGCTTAGTATGACCAGCACAGTAGGAATTGGAAAAGTTCCTATTAGGGGTATCTAATTAGCTTATCAAGCTAACTATTCCAAGTGGAATCACTTAAAAAGATTAACTATGCACAGAGAAATTAATTTAGCAAGTAAACATTTACCCCCGATATTTTAGGACTGTTGTAGACTTCAACCAGTGATCACTTCTACTAACTTTTCTCTGAAATGGCTGAATAGAAATCCTTAAAATTTTGACAGCATGTAGACAACGTTAAGCCAGTTCCAACAAGCTATAGACCTTTGAATTTGGTCAAGAAACGAGTGAGATATGATCTCCACAAGTTGACTGAATTACAGAGACTATGACAAAGAACTTAGAAATGAGCAATGTAGATATATGTATTAATGAACACTGTTGTACAATGCCATAGGCATGAAGATCATTGCCTAATGGTGTAGATAGGTGTGGGCTAGAGTGTAGGCCTCACACACACTCAGAAATGAGAATGAGGAGCTCGGAGAGTGACTCTCTACCCGCAACTTTTTGAGTTGATCTTTTATAGAGGTTGAGTCCAAAGTTTGAATTTGAATTCAAACTTTGGCTCTCTATAGTCATGTTCCTACATCCTAGGAGATATTCTTTCTAATTGATTGATGCTTTACAACTAATAAAATCCACGACTCCCTTGGGTAGGTGATTCCAAAGATTCCAAGTCAAATATGACTTTTACAAAGTGTAAATGGGTAATTATCTTCTAGCATTGGTTCCCATGCTTCTCCATATGTGTATGAACTACAAGCCAAATGTGTAGGCTTGTGTATTGCACCAACAGCTCCCCCTCAAGCCAAACATTTTGGCTTGGTCTTCATTTTCAGTCTTCATGTATATCCTGCAATCCAATCATTGATTTGAACCTGCAAAGTTTGGTTCCATCCAATGCTTTAGTTAACAAATCTGCATACTGCATGTTGGTTGATACATATGTTAGTTGAATGTCCTTGCTTAATAGCTTCCCTCTCACATAATGGTAATGGACCTCTATATGCTTGGTCCTCGCATGATAAATAGGATTAGCTACAAGGTGAAGTGAGCTTGTATTATCTCCAAAGATCAATGGTGATCCATATGGCTTCTTGAGTGGCATTGGCCAATCCTCTATATTTTGCCTCAGTAGAGGATAAAGCAACTGTAGGTTGCTTCTTTGAAGACCATGATATTGAGTTTATCACCTGCAAATGAAATGTATCCAGAAGTGCTCCTCCTATCATCCTTGCATCCTGCCCAATTTGCATCTAAATAGATCTTAATATCCAAGTCTGAAGTGTAGGGAAAATACAAACCATGATGTTGAGTGCCTTTGAGATACTTTAGAATTCTTTTGGCAGCTTCTAAGTGAGGTACCTTTGGCTTGTGCATAAACTGACTTAGCACACTAACTCCATATGCAATATCTATCCTTGTTAAGGTAGCATAGTTCAAGCTTCCCACTATGCTTTGGTAACCTGTAATATCATCAAGTTCATCACCTTCATGTGCACTTAGTTTTATGTTTACGTCCATTGGAGTACTTGCAACTTTGGCATCCTGCAAATGAAACTTCTTCAACATATCCCTTATGTATTTTTCTTTTTGGATTATAGATTCCAGAGTTGGTATAGACTAACTCAAGTCCAAGAAAATACTTTAGTAATGATGGAGAGTGTTAATCTCCAAAAGAACAACCTACTCTTGAATTTAGAACACCTCTATATCAAGAGTAAGTCAAAACCTTCACTAAATTAGAGGTCCAATCTCCAAATTATCAAATTTGAGAAAATCTGTGAAGAAGATGAAACACAGAAAAGTCTGCTGCAGAATTTCTTCACATTGACTTATCAAACGTGTAAATTTTTTGATGAAACTTTGTACGTATCATCTCCTAGAGATTGCGCATCACCTCCAAGTTGAATTACTTCAAAAGCTTTAGTATAACTTGAGAAATTGACTTCACAAGTTACCTATGTCTGAATCTGCACTTCTGAGAAGTTGATTTAGACACCCCTAACTTCTTAACTTTGGTTCTCACAATGTCGAACCCGTTTTACCAAATCCTTTTGACTGAAGATAGCTTATCTCTCAACTTAAATTTTGAGCTATCATATGTGTAAAACTTTACACTGTGCACTGAGCACTACTCATTTCTTTGGACTCGAAATGTGCGCATGTTTCAGAGAGCTGTGAACACTCAACACATGTGAATGTTCCTACCAGCAATTCTCTTCACCTGTTTACAATTAGACTCTAAAATTCAAACCACAGACTCATTAGCTAACAACTTAGATATCCTCAAAAGGATTTCACAAATGATCTACCACAGACGGAGTAGACGCAGAAACATCGGGCGCAACATTTTCTTCATTTCACAAGAAGACTACAACTAAAAGTGAGAGAGACTTCAACTACTTTCTCATCAGTCTATTGACATTTACAATCACAAATTTCTCTATTCCTATGCTCATACATAGTCTCTCTTTGTCTTCTCTCTATATCCCGACATTTTCCAAAAGTATTTATAGACATCTATATACAGACTCTCATCAAAACATAAGTATATGTAACCTATGTCATAACTAATGTACATATGTGTACATGTCCTTCACTCTTGTGAATGTATCCATTTTCTTTACTCCAAACCTTCAATTGGTGATTGATCTGCACCAACAGCTCCCCCTCAATCATCAATTGAGATTTTCTCCTTTCTTCTTTATACCTGCCATGTCTTTAAACTTCTGTAGCTTTGATCCATCCAAGCTCTTTGTAAGCATATCAGCTATCTGATCTTTTGTTGAAGTATGTATGACTTCAATCTCCTTATCCATCACTTTCTCTCTTAGAAAGTGATACTGAATCTCAATGTGTTTGGTCCTGGCATGAAAAACAGGATTAGCAGCTAAATACAATGAACTCATGTTATCTCCATATATAATTGGTACCCCATGCATAATGTCAAGACTCTTCATCAATGTCTTGACCCAAATTACTTCCTTTGCAGCTTCAACCATGCCTTTATACTCTGCTTCTGTAGAAGATAAAGCAATTGTATGTTGCTTCTTGGAACACCATGAGATAAGTTTATCTCCCACATAACACATATATCCAAATGTAGACCTTCTATCATCTGGATTACCTGCCCAATCTGCATCACTATAAATTTTGATATTTGTATCTGAGGTAAACCCATAATACAAACCTTCATTGAGTGTACCCTTAATGTACCTCAACACCCTTTGTCCTGCAATCCAATGTTCTTTCCTTGGGCAATGCATAAATTGAGACAAAACCCCTACTGCATATGATAAATTAGGTCTAGTTAGAGTAGCATAGATAAGGCTACCAACCAAACTCTGATATTGTCTCATGTCCTTGCATTCTTCACCTCCATACTTACTCAATTTGTGATTCACCTCCATTGGTGTAGGTGCTACCCTGCAATCATCCATTTTAAACTTGATTAACAAGTTCTTCAAATACCTTTCTTGGGTCACAAATACTCCATGTTGAGTATATGTAATCTCCATGCCCAAGAAGTATGATAAGTCTCCCAAGTCACTTATCTTGAACTCCTTTTCCATTTGCCTTTTAAGCTTTTGTATTCCTTCTTCATCTGTACCTGTAAGAATTATATCATCAACATATATGCACATATATATGAAACCATTTTCACTTGCCTTGACAAGCAAGCTACTATCTGCTTTAGACACCTGAAAACCAAGTTCTTTTAGGAACTTCACAAGTCTATAGTTCCATGCCCTTGGGGCCTGCTTCAAGCCATACAAAGCTCTCTTGAGCTTGCACACATGATCTGGATATCTTTTATCTCTGAACCCTTGAGGTTGCTCCATGAATACATCATCTGAAATATAACCATTCAGAAAAGCATTTTTCACATCAAGTTGACATAGCTTCCAACCTTTACATGCAGCTATAGCAATAAGTGTCCTTATGGTTGTCATCTTTGCCACAGGACTATAGGTCTCATCATAATCAATACCATATGTCTGAGCAAAGCCTTTGACAACAAGTCTAGCTTTGTATCTAGACACACTTCCATCTGCAAACCTTTTTGTCTTGTAGACCCACTTGCATCCAATAATCTTCTGACTATTTGGTTTTGGAACCAAATCCCAAGTTTGATTCTCCAATAGTGCATCATATTCTTCCTGCATAGCACTCTCCCATTTTTCCTTACCTTTTGCCTCTTCATATGTAGAAGGGTCTTCATCTGTATTCACCATGTAAGCATAATCTTTTGTGGCTAGAAATGAAGTATCATAACTATACCTTGTAGGTTGCCACCTATTTCTTGTTGACCTTCTGAGTTCTCCACTCCTTGAGGTTTCTGGCTCTTCACATTCAGGATCAAATCTTGGTGTCTCTTCCACTTCAACCTGCACTTCATTATTCTCTTGCTCATCAAATATCTGAACTTTTGATTTACCTTTTCTTTGACTCACTTCTTCTTCATCACCTGTATTGATGTTAATTGTACCTGCATACCAAGTGTTTTGTTCATCAAATGTAACATCTTTAGAAACCATAAATTGCTTTGTTGATGGACTCCACAATCTATAGCCCATCTGCTTATCATCATAGCCAATGAAAACATATTTTTCAGCTTTGGGTTCCAATTTGTGTCTTAATTGTGATGGCACATATGCATATGCCACACACCCAAATACTCTGCAATGATCCAAGGTAGGTCTTTTACCCCACCAAGCCTCATATGGTGTCATACCCTGCAAGGCTTTACATGGTAACCTATTGACCAAGTAAGTGGCTGTATTTACAGCCTCAGCCCACAAATAATTAGGGCAATTTTTCTCCTTCATCATGGATCTTGCAAACTCAACAAGAGTTCTATTTCTCCTTTCTGCAACACCATTTTGTTGAGGAGAGTACCTGCAAGTAACTTCCCTTTTTCTACCTGCATTCCATAAGTAATCACTGAACTCATTTGAAAAATACTCTCCCCCTCCATCTGACCTTAGTCTTTTCAACTTATGACCTGTAATTCTTTCTGCATATGCATGATAGTGTTTAAATGTATTAAACACTTCTGACTTATCTTTGATCACATAGATAGTGATCCACCTAGTAGCATCATCAACATAAATCACATAATACCTTGATCCATTTATACTGAAATCTTTTGATGGTCCCCACACATCTGTGTGTACCAACTCAAGCTTCTCTGAGTGCATAAAACCATGCTTGGAATAGGAATGTTTATGAGCCTTACCTAATTGACATGCCTCACATTTGTATGTCATATGTTGACCTGCAACATTAGGCAATCCAAGCACTGAACCATTGTTAACCATATCTTTAATACCTCTTTCATTGAAATGTCCAAGTCTCTTGTGCCAAAGATCTAACTCAGAAATCTTATGTCCTCCATATGTGAACATAGCATGACCAATATTACCTTGAACCTTCAATGTAAATAATCTTCCTTCCTTTTTTCCTGAAACAATCTGTTAAAACCCTTGGCTAGGGTCTTCCACATATACTCCATCATTAGTGAACCTTACTTCATATCCCTTTTCAACAATTTGACCTACACTTATCAAATTCTTAGGGATTGTAGGAACATACAAGACCTTACTCAATAAGGTGCTACCATCCTTGGCCTTCACTGATCCAATTGACTTCACATTGTGCTTTGTGTTGTCACCTGTTTGAACAACATGATTAAAAACTTTACTTTCCAAATCAGTCATCAAAGATATGTTACCACTCAGGTGATTGCTACACCCTGAGTCAATGTAGAAGACTCTTTGATCTTCACTCTGCCTTTCACAAGTTGCATTCATTATCAATGTTGAATCTTCCTTTTGATCTGAAGCATAATTGTAGTAGGTGTTGTTGTATTGTTGACTTTGGAATCCTCTACCTGCATTTCTTCCAAAGTAATTCCTTCCATCTCTACCTCTGTAATTACCTCTTTGATTTCTGCCACCTCTTCCTCTTGTATTATAATTCTGATTGTATCCACCATTATTCTGATTATTATGCCAACAATCATTAGCTAAGTGATTTGTCTTACCACAAATCCAGCAAGCTTTGCCTCCATCTTTGTTGTTCCTGCCTCTTCCTCTACCTTTGCCACCTCCTCTTCCTCTTAGGAAGTTGGCTTGAGTAGTTGTTCCTTCATCTTCACCTGCTTGTTGTTTTCCTTTGCTATTCTTCTTCTTGTCCTTTGAGTACATTGCATGTCCTGTACTCTTGTCACCATCTCCTTTAACATCCTGCTCAAATGTTAGCATATGACCTAACAATTGATTTAAATCAGGAGTGAAATGGTCAAGTGGTAGTTCTGTAGACAAAATAAATGGCTTCCATTTGTCATCACCTCTCAACCCTGTAAGGATTTGCCTTACCAATTTATCTTCCTCAATGTCTTCATCAACAGCTCCTAAAGCATCTGCAATATCTTTCATCCTTGTTACATAGTCTGAAATAGATTGAGAGGCCTTCTTCTTGAAGGTAGTAAACTCTGCCCATAAGGATGCCTTCCTTGACTTTGTAGTGTTTTGGAAATGCTCCTCCAAAGCATTCCATATGTCAGTAGCACTTTCAAGACCTCTAATATGAGGTAACAAGTAATCATTGACTCCCATATAGATAATGCTCCTAGCTTGAGCATCTTTCTTCATCCAATTTTTCAGATCTGCTAACTCTTCCCTAGTTGGAACACTAGGATCTCTGAACTGTGGCTTCTCTTCTTCTCCTGTGATGTAAGCAATTAAATCTTTGCTCATAAGATGAGCTTCCATCCTCATTGACCATGCAGGATAGTTTTCCCTATCCAATTTCTCTATCTGTAGAGCATCTCCCATCTTGTATCCACCTGTATATTGAAAACTTCAAGCTTTACAAACAATGTATGTACCTTTACTTCGAATTAGACTCCTTTTGTCCTTCTTGATGTCGAGTAGTCTTCTCCTCAGGCTTTTGACTCCAAGCTTTCACTTCTTAGTTCTTCAAATGTTGAACTTCTTGAATCTGCAACAGTCGGGACCTTCCTTTCCTTGATTTTGATGTCTCCTGCTCTGATACCACTGATGGAGAGTGTTAATCTCCAAAAGAACAACCTACTCTTGAATTTAGAACACCTCTATATCAAGAGTAAGTCAAAACCTTCACTAAATTAGAGGTCCAATCTCCAAATTATCAAATTTGAGAAAATCTGTGAAGAAGATGAAACACAGAAAAGTCTGCTGCAGAATTTCTTCACATTGACTTATCAAACGTGTAAAGTTTTTGATGAAACTTTGTACGTATCATCTCCTAGAGATTGCGCATCACCTCCAAGTTGAATTACTTCAAAAGCTTTAGTATAACTTGAGAAATTGACTTCACAAGTTACCTATGTCTGAATCTGCACTTCTGAGAAGTTGATTTAGACACCCCTAACTTCTTAACTTTGGTTCTCACAATGTCGAACCCGTTTTACCAAATCCTTTTGACTGAATATAGCTTATCTCTCAACTTAAATTTTGAGCTATCATATGTGTAAAACTTTACACTGTGCACTGAGCACTACTCATTTCTTTGGACTCGAAATGTGCGCCTGTTTCAGAGAGCTGTGAACACTCAACACATGTGAATGTTCCTACCAGCAATTCTCTTCACCTGTTTACAATTAGACTCTAAAATTCAAACCACAGACTCATTAGCTAACAACTTAGATATCCTCAAAAGGATTTCACAAATGATCTACCACAGACGGAGTAGACGCAGAAACATCGGGCGCAACATTTTCTTCATTTCACAAGAAGACTACAACTAAAAGTGAGAGAGACTTCAACTACTTTCTCATCAGTCTATTGACATTTACAATCACAAATTTCTCTATTCCTATGCTCATACAAAGTCTCTCTTTGTCTTCTCTCTATATCCCGACATTTTCCAAAAGTATTTATAGACATCTATATACAGACTCTCATCAAAACATAAGTATATGTAACCTATGTCATAACTAATGTACATATGTGTACATGTCCTTCACTCTTGTGAATGTATCCATTTTCTTTACTCCAAACCTTCAATTGGTGATTGATCTGCACCAACAAGTAATCCAAGATCACTGATCTTGAACTCCTTCATCATCTGATTCTTGATTTATCTGATTCCATTGACATCATTAATTGTAAGTATGATATCATCAACATATAAACATAGGTATATTACCTCTGAATTACTTCTCTTGATGATTAGAGAAGTGTCTGCCTTGCTCATGACAAAACCTTGGTCTTGAAGGTATGTGGTCAACCTGTGATTCCATGCCCTAGGTGCCTGCTTTAATCCATAAAGAGCTTTATTCAATTTGCACACATATGTGCTGGTGCATGTCAATCATCAATTGAAGGATTATGAAGAAATGAAGTCAAGGAGTCAAGAAGAGAACAAATTCAGAAGGTTGAAGGAAGGACATATTCAGAAATCCAAAGATATGTACACATATGTACATTAGCTGACTTATACTTTTGTCTAGTCATAAACTTGTATATATTCATCTATAAATACTTTGGAAAAATGTCGGGGCAAATAGAGCAGAAGGAGAATAGAGAATAGGAAGAGAGAAATCAGGTGTAGGAAGTGTCATTAGACACATGAGAGGTGAGTTGAATTCATCAACTTCACTTAGATGTAATTTTTCTGAGTAATCAAGAAAACTTGCACCCGATATTTTGCTGTCTGCTCCTTCTGTGTTTAATCTTTTGAGAAATCCTTCTGCACGTATCTAAGTCCATAGCTAATCTATCTATGGCTAGAATTTGAGAGACTAATTTTGATCAGGTTGAGAGAATTTAGTTTAGGAACATTCATATGTGAAGATGGTCTGAGCGTCGACAAAACTGGCGCAGATTTCATGTTCAGTGAAATGAACATTACTCAGTGTGTTGTGTAAAGTTTTACACAAGTGAGGGCTTAAAATCTAAGTTGGAAGGTAAGCCATCTATGGCTAAAAGATCTTGATCAAACGGGTTCGACATTGGGAGAACTGTAGCTAAGAAGTTGCAGGTGTCAAAGTCGCCATTACAGAGAAGCTGTTTCAGACATAGGTAAAGTGTTTCACACATTTCTCAGTGTGTACTCAATCATTTTGAGAAATTTAACTTGGAAAGGTTGCGAAATCTCTAGGAGAAGTATTGTACAAAGTTTTATAAAAAACTTTACAGGATTGATTAGTCAATGAGTGATTAATCTGCAGCAGACTTTTCAGAAAAGTGATTTCTTCACAGTTAGTCAAAATCTTGGTAATGTGAAAGTATATTTGCAAAATTAGGAGGAGTCCAAAGTTATTCTTGGTCTAGAGGTGGTCTAATACCAAGGATAGCTTGTTCTTTTGGAGATTAACACTCTCCATCAGTGGTATCAGAGCAGGTTGTGTCAAAATTGAAGTGAAGAAGACTCCGACTACTGCAGAAATACAAATCTTTACATCTTGGAGGTGCAAAAGGATAAAGGTTGAAGAAAACTTGAAGGTAGATACATTGAAGCTATCAAAAGGATCAGAAGGAGCGAGATTCAAAGTCAAGGTACATTTAATTCTCATAAAGATTAAAGAGTTGACAATACAGGTAAAGAAATAATGGGGGATAGTCTCCAAATTGAAAAGTTGGATAGAGAGAACTATCCAGCTTGGTCTATGAGGATGGAAGCTCATCTTATGAGCAAAGATCTGATAGGATACATCACAGGAGATGAAGAAAAGCCAGAATTCAGAGATCCTAGTGTTCCAACTAGGGAGGAGCTTGCAGACTTGAAGAATTGGATGAAGAAGGATGCTCAAGCAAGAAGCATAATCTACATGGCAGTCAATGACTATTTGCTTCCTCACATTAGAGGACTTGAAAGTGCATGTGACATTTGGAATGCTTTGGAGGAGCATTTCCAAAACACAACCAAAACAAGGAAGGCTTCACTATGGGCAGAATTTACTACCTTCAAGAAGAAGGCCTCACAGTCAATCTCTGATTATGTGACAAAGATGAAGGATATTGCAGATTCTCTAGGTGCAGTGGATGAAGATATTGAAGAAGACAAATTGGTAAGACAAATTCTCACAGGGCTAAGAGGAGATGAGAAGTGGAAGCCTTTCATTTTATCTACAGAACTTTCATTAGATCACTTTACTCCTGATTTGAATCAATTGTTAGGTCATATGCTAACTTTTGAGAATGATATCAAAGGAGATGTTGATAAGAGTGCAGGTCATGCAATGTACTCTAAAGACAAGAAGAAAGCTAAGAAAGGGAAGCAACAATCAGGTGAAGAAGAAGGTACTTCAAACCAAGCAAATTTCATAAGAGGAAAAGGAAATGGCAGAAGTAGAGGAAGAGGCAGAAACAACAAAGATAATGCAAGAGCTTGTTGGATATGTGGTAAGACCAATCATCTATCTCATGATTGTTGGCACAATAATCAGAATAATAGTAATTATCAGAATTTTAATCAAAGAGCAAGAGGTGGTAGATTTCAGAGAGGACATTTCAGAGAGGACATTTCAGAGGTAGAGGTGGTAGGAATTCTTTTGGAAGAGGTGGAGGAAGAAGCTTCCAAAATCAATCCTATAATAACACCTACTACAACTATGCATCAGATCAGAAGGTGGACTCGACTCTCATTATGAATGCAACATATGAAACCTCACATGAGGACATGAGAGTGTTTTATATTGATTCAGGATGTAGTAATCATTTGAGTGGAAATATTGCTTTGATGACTGAACTAGATCGTAATGCAATTAATCATACAGTTCAGACAGGTGATAATACAAAGCATAAGGTAAAGTCAATTGGTTCAGTCAAAGCTAAGGATGGGAGCACTCTTCTGAGTAAGGTACTTTATGTTCCCACAATCCCAAAGAATTTGATCAGTGTAGGTCAAATTGTGGAAAAAGGATATGAGGTAAGGTTCACCAATGATGGAGTTTATGTTGAAGACCCTAGTCAAGGGTATAAACAGGTTGTTACAGGAAAGAAAGAAGGAAGGCTCTTCACATTGAAGGTACAAGGAAATGTTGGACATGCTATGTTCACATATGGAGAGCAGAAGGTGTCAGAATTGGATCTTTGGCACAAAAGACTTGGACACTTCAATGAAAGAGGTATTAAAGAAATGATTAACAATGATTCAGTGCTTGGGTTGCCTAACATTGCAGGTCAACGCACGACATACAGATGTGAGGCATGTCAATTAGGTAAAGCTCATAAGCAATCCTATTCCAAGCATGGGTTTATGTATTCAGAAAGACTTGAATTGGTGCATACAGATGTGTGGGGTCCTTCAAAGGATTTTAGTATAAATGGTTCAAGGTATTATGTCATTTATGTTGATGATGCTACCAGATGGATCACAATTTATGTGATTAAAGAAAAATCAGAAGTGTTTAATACATTTAAACACTATCATGCATATGCAGAAAGGATTAAAGGTCAAAAATTGAAGAGACTAAGGTCAGATGGAGGGGGAGAGTATTTTTCAAATGAATTCAATGATTACTTGTGGAATGCAGGTATAAAAACAGAAGTTACTTGCAGGTACTCTCCTCAACAAAATGGGGTAGCAGAAAGAAGAAATAGGACTCTTGTTGAGTTTGCAAGGTCCATGATGAAAGAGAAGAATTGCCCAAATTATTTGTGGGCAGAGGCTGTAAACACAGCTACTTATTTGGTCAATAGATTGCCTTGTAAAGCTTTGCAAGGTATGACACCATATGAAGCTTGGTGGGGTAAGAAACCTACCTTGGATCATTGCAGAATATTTGGATGTTTGGCATATGCATATGTGCCATCTCAATTGAGGCATAAGTTGGAGCCTAAGGCAGAAAAGTATGTATTCATTGGTTATGATGATAAGCAAATGGGATACAGGTTGTGGAGTCCATCCACAAAGCAATTTCTTGTATCCAAGGATGTTACATTTGATGAACAAGGTACTTGGTATGCAGGTAAATATAATGTACATGCAGATGATGAAGAAGTAGTGGATCAAAGAAAAGGTAAAGCAAAGATTCAATTACTTGATGAAAGTGAGAATAATGAAGTTCAGGTTGAAGTTGAAGAGAGGCCAAGGTTTGATCCAGAATGTGATGAACCAGAGACTTCAAGAAGTGCAGAAGTTAGGAGGTCATCTAGGCACAAATGGCAACCTACAAGGTATAGCTATGACACTTCATTCTTGACTACTAAAGATTATGCTTATTTAGTAAAAGCAGATGAAGATCCATCTACATATGATGAAGCCAAAGGCAAGAGAAATTGGGAAGAAGCCATGCAAGAGGAGTATGAAGCATTGATAGAGAATCAGACTTGGGATCTGGTTCCTAAACCTAATAGCCAGAAAATTATTGGATGTAAGTGGGTTTACAAAACAAAAAGATTTGCAGATGGAAGTGTGTCTAGATACAAAGCTAGACTTGTTGTGAAAGGGTATGCACAGACATATGGAGTGGACTATGATGAGACTTATAGTCCTGTGGCAAAAATGACAACCATCAGAACCCTCATAGCAATTGCTGCTTGCAAAGGTTGGAAGTTGTCTCAATTAGATGTTAAAAATGCTTTTTTGAATGGTTATATTTCAGATGAAGTTTACATGGAGCAACTAGATGGATTCAAAGATCAAGTGAACCCAAATTATGTGTGTAAGCTCAAGAGAGCTTTGTATGGATTAAAGCAGGCCCCAAGGGCATGGAATTATAGGCTTGTAAAATTCTTGAATGATCTTGGATTTCAAGCATCAAAGGCAGATAGTAGCTTGCTAGTCAAAGCAAGTGAAGATGGATTCGTTTATGTTTGTATTTATGTTGATGACATAATACTTACAGGAACAGATGATAAAGGGATACAGATGATCAAGAAGCAGATGGAGAAAGAGTTCAAAATCAGTGATTTGGGGAACCTATCATTCTTTTTGGGAATGGATATTTCTTATACTCAACATGGAGTATATGTGACCCAAGAAAGGTATCTTAAAAATTTGCTAACCAAATTTAAAATGGAAGATTGCAGGGTTGCACCTACACCTTTGGAAGTGAACCATAAATTGTCTAGGTTTGGAGGAGAAGAGTTCAGAGATATGAAACTCTATCAAAGTTTGGTTGGTAGCTTGATTTATGCTACATTGACAAGGCCTGATTTGTCATATGCAGTTGGTGTGCTTTCACAATTTATGCATTGTCCTAGAAAAGAACATTCGATTGCAGGATAAAGAGTACTTAGGTACATCAAGGGTACACTCAGAGAAGGGTTGTACTATGGATTTACTTCTGATACAAGAGTGAAGATATATAGTGATGCAGATTGGGCAGGTAATGTGGATGATAGAAGATCAACACATGGATACTTGTGCTATGTAGGAGACAAATTGATTTCATGGTGTTCTAAGAAGCAACATACAGTTGCTTTGTCATCTACAGAAGCAAAATACAAAGGTATGGTGGAAGCTGCAAAGGAGGTAATATGGCTAAAGACACTTATGAAGGTTTTTGATGTGGTTTAAGGTACTCCTATTGTTTGTGGAGACAACATGAGTTCTCTATACTTGGCAGCTAATCCTGTGTTTCATGCTAGAACTAAGCATATTGAAATACAGTATCATTTTCTGAGAGAGAAGGTCATTGATAAGGAGATTGAAGTCATACACACTCCTACAAAAGGTCAACTTGCAGATATGATGACAAAAAGTCTAGATGGACCAAAGTTACAAAGATTCAAGGATATGGCATGAATCAAGAAGATAGAGAAGAACCTCAATTAATGATTCAGGGGGAGCTGTTGGTGCATGTCAATCATCAATTGAAGGATTATGAAGAAATGAAGTCAAGGAGTCAAGAAGAGAACAAATTCAGAAGGTTGAAGGAAGGACATATTCAGAAATCCAAAGATATGTACACATATGTACATTAGCTGACTTATACTTTTGTCTAGTCATAAACTTGTATATATTCATCTATAAATACTTTGGAAAAATGTCGGGGCAAATAGAGCAGAAGGAGAATAGAGAATAGGAAGAGAGAAATCAGTTGTAGAAAGTGTCATTAGACACATGAGAAGTGAGTTGAATTCATCAACTTCACTTAGATGTAATTTTTCTGAGTAATCAAGAAAACTTGCGCCCGATATTTTGCTGTCTGCTCCTTCTGT
>MU261809.1:0-88773 GCA_020310875.1 Ceratopteris richardii | reverse complement strand
CTTTTGACAGATGGTCATCCCTTCTGGCTCCAAGCCATTGCAATGAAGATTATTTAACTCTGCTTCATCAAGTGCGAAGAGCTCAATAGTGAACCTGTGAGCACATTCCAAAGGGGATTTATCTTGAGGAGCAAAATGATTGAAATCAAAGCTAACAAATTTGGGGGCGTGGGAACTAGCAGGTAGTTTTTTTTTAGAAACAGTGGTGCATCCTTCACGTGGGGCCTAGTTGAATGGCTCTGTTTATGACTCAGGATATTGTTTACTAAGGGGGGTTCCTCCGGGCTAGAACCATCATCAAAGTTGTGATCTGACGTGTGACCCTACGCCTGAGACATCGGGTTAAAAACTTCTTCAAGCAGAGTATCAAAAGAATAGACCAAGACTTACCTTTTTTTTTAGTAGGTTTACCTTGAGGTTTTTTGGCTTGGGGGGGAGTGGCGGTAGACGTAAACTGATTAGAAGTTGATTTCTTTTGGTTTTCCATCAACAAGGACTCTTTGAGCAAAGGACAATCATGGATCCAATGCCCTGCTTGAAACACTTGTAGGACGCATGTGGTAAATTGCGATAAAGGACTTTTCTTTCATGGAAAAGGTTACCTTTAGAGTCTTGAATGGAAAGAGAGGTTTTAACAGGCTTGCTAATATCAATCTCCACAAGAACTTGAGGATCCCATTTGGGGCTCACAAACCCACTAGCCTTGTGACCAAGGACTTTTCCAAGGAGAGCACATAGGTTGTCGGTCCAAGGATAAAACTCGAGTGGGAGGTCTGGGAGCTCCACCTAGACAGACACCCTAGTAGGCTTAGGGCCTCTTGGGTTGAAGGCACTAAACCATCTAAGAAGGAGATAGGAGTGGATTTGATTATCCACTGCCCTTCTATAATGATCCTCAAAGCACTACTTGAGTCCCAAAAAAAAAGGAATAACCATTAGGAAGATACTGAATGCTTATAACAAATAAGCCTCTGTTTCCCAAATTAAATCTGATCCATTGTTTCAAAGCTTGTAAGGTGGACCTGGACCATGGCGAAGAGCTATTACTACTCTACCAATGAGCTGTTTTTTGCGAGCTAATGAACGAGGATTTTTCAATAACTAACGTATCCTGCTCAGCAACAGTATTAACATATGTTTTGTCGCTCATAAAACACTCACGAAACCTTGACTCAGTAGCGTTATCTTTATTAGAGACCATAAACCTAGTATCGTCAAAGGCCGACATCGTCCTATGAAACTACAGTTGTTGTTCAAATCTTGTGCAAAAGATTTGCATGTGTTAGGTTCTATGGGCCTAGTACAACAGAGGTAAAAAAGGATTCAAGTTTATCTTTCCACCATTATCAACAACACTGTAATCACTTGGACGAGGGGACAGAAGATCCACAGTGGCAATTTTTGAAGGCGATCCCGAAGTGCAAAGCACTTGCATTGCCTCTTGCGAGTTAGCCATGGTTGATTGTCGAGCAAAGAAGAAGGCATTGTGGGAAAGGCAGCCACCGTGTCGACTCCCCCCTAGGGGAGAGGGAGGAGCATGAAGAGATGACCAGTACCGAGCTCCAATGAGAAGCTAAACTGCAGCTGTCAATGAATGAGTCAGTCTGCCCATATCCATGCTATAACCTTCAATATTGAAGGGCAGGATAGCCCATCAAATTTCAACACTTTTTGCATGGGAGAATGAATGGTAGCAGTCAGCCATAAGAACACATGCACGTGTAGATTTTGTGTCTGCCATATGAAAGAGAAGAATATAAGCTAAATCGTGAGAATGGGTCGCCGAGCTAGATGCAGATGGCCAATTCTCTACTTGCAAAGGATCCTCGTTTATTGATCTTGATAAAGGATCTAAGACTAGAAAATCAAATCCTTGATCATATGCAAGACCCGTCCATGTTTTGCTCGATCAGAATTTCCGAGATCTCGAGCCGCATTTTCCAATCAAGGGCCTCTATCAAATTATCATTGAGATAAAGGTTCCACACCCATTCAACCAGCCCCACCTCTTCTATTTTCAACTGTGAGGTGATTGATAGCACGATATCCACAAGAAACTTCCAACATAAGCACTCCAAATCCATAGAAATCTGCCTTGTCGAAAAATTTACCTCAGCATACCACCTGAGGTGTAATATATAAGTGATTGTCCTCTAGGGGAAAAGGCCATTGGCACTAAGTGGGTATACAAGTTGGAAAGTAAGCTTGATGGAACAATTGACATGTACAAGGTGAGGTTTTGTTGCATCATGGTTGGAATGTATATCACTTGGACACTAGGTCTACGTTTGTGAATGATGACTTGATTTGTGTAGATAAAGGGCACTGTAACAAATTATGCAGATTGAAAAAAGCCTCATATGGTTGAAGCAAGCACCAATTACTTGGTACAAAAAGATACATGCCTACCTGATTGGACATGGTTCTAAGAATAGTCAAACTAAGAGCACCTTATATGCTAGGCATGTGGATGATGTACTTCTAATTATTATTGCATATATTGATGGCATGCTTCTCACAGCTCTTAATAAGAAGAATATTGATGAGTTTAAGGCTGAGTTGCATGCCTTTATTTACATGCGAATTTTGGGCATTTACATCATTATTTGGGCATTCAGTTTATGCGAGTTGATGGATGAATAGCTTTGTGATAAAAAATATCTTGACACATTATTGGAATTTATTGGCCTTGAAGATTGCAAACCTATTGCAAATCCCATGTAAAAAGGTTTATGTTTTAAGACTTCATGATGTTGGACATGCATTTGATGTTTTTCTCAATGAGAAAATTATTGGATGCTAAATTTACTTGTGCATAACTCTATGTGATACTCACTTGGTTATTGCCCAAATGAGCAAGTTTTTGCATTGCCTAGGTGTCAAGCATTGGCAGGTGGTTATGTGCATCTTTCGCTACTTGAGTGGTTACCTGGTTACTTGGATTGTTTTATCCCAAGTGGGGGGGGGGGGGGTCTTGATGCCCACATTGAAATGCTTTTCTTGACTCAGACCACATTTATTGTTGTGATACTCTTGTGTGTGCCACTCATTTTTGCTTCATGTTTGGTAGCTCATGCATATCTTCATTCCGCAAGAAGCATCCTAATCTGACTACTTCTAGTTATGAGGTTGAGTATAAGGAAGCTTTCACAACAACTATTTAGCATGTGTCATGCAAACATCCTTTTTGTTGAATTGGGCATTGGTGAATCTTGTGACACCATCATCTTCATTGATAGTGAGAGCCCATTGGTAGCTCCAAGGAACCCTATGTTCCATTATCACACAAAGCACATTGAGGTGCACTATCATTATGTTAGGAAGAGGTTCTCTAATGTAGAGATCAGTTTGTCTTATGTGACCACATAGGATAACATTGTAGACCTTTTCACAAAGGTTGTTCCTAAGGAGAAGTTTCAAGCTTTTACTAGAACTTTGGGCTTACTTTCCTTTGTGGATTGATCTCTTTTCATGTAGCTTGCAACTTCCTTATACATGAGTGCTAGCGCCTTGTTCACCGCATCACTATCAGGGTGGATTTATTGATACATCTCAATAGTGAGGTTTGTGAACACACTTAGGATTGTTGGGGCACTTTTTCCCCTCTTTAGGAGGTTTTTCTTCTCTAGTTTGTAAATATGCCTATAACCCTCATGGGTCACGTATCTATGTACATTCCGTTGCTTATACAATTTTTTTTGTGTTGTGCTCCAAGCTTCTTCTTCTTCTTCCTTATGCTATTCATGGGCTCTTTCAATTCCAACAAAATTTATGTATGGTGCATATGTATGTTCATGTATGTTGTAACGCCATCATAGAAAAAGAGGTTGCACTCCGAACTAAATGTTCTTCATCTTATCCAATTACCGATACGAGTTTTGAAGCTACACTAGGGATGTGGGTAGAATTGATATATACTATATGTAGTTAGTCCAAGATGTATACGGTCTTGATGACTCGCTCTAATCCACTCTAGACTTAAATGAGCTTGCATATTCACCAATTGCATAACCTATCATTTCTTGTGATGCCTTCTTCAGCATGTCAATGGGTATGTTTTCTTAGTTAGCGTAAGCACAAACAATGAATTATACCTTATGAACAAGCAAGAATGTGATGCAAACTGGAATGGGATTCTAGTTTACAATCGAGATCCAGGCTGGCCTCCTTTCGATTTAGGGACACTGATATAGAAGTACTCTGTGAACGCGTATATCTCTGGAGTCTGCCCCCATTCAATCAGGCGTCAAAGCAATACTTAACTGCACACGGAAAAACGGTGCACAGATGACGGAAACCAAATCCTCTCGGACATGTAGAAAAGAAAGGGATATTCAAAGGGCTAAAAGGTTACCGCAAAGTAGAGCTAAAAATGTAGAGAATTTCTAGTCAAACATGGTTGGAACTACTAGAAACTTGGAGCTATGTACCCATCAAAATATGACTGAAAATGAGCATCAAATTCGGGCCACACATAATATACATGTTGATGATCTATTACATAATGAACACATGTCTAACGAGAGTCGCCAAACTATGCTAAAGTGGCTCAGATAGACTTTAGAGGATAGCAAATTGAGTGCCCATTTACTTGGTAGAACAAGATCAAGCTCTTGCCATAAATCAAGTAATTTTGTGGGTTATTCTCTTATTCCAATATCATCTAATGAAGAGACAGTTATTTTTAAAGATCTATGTGATCATGCACATTGGATGAGTGGTCTCCAATGAAAAATGGATTCCATACATAGGAATGGTAGTTGAGAGTTATGAAAATTGCCAAAACAAAAAAATACCATTGGTACAAAGTGGGTTTACAAATTTAAGAGAAATTCAGATGGTAGCATTGACTACTACAAAGCTAGACTAGTTTCCAAAGGATATATGCAATAATTTGGCATTCACTATGAGGAAACTTTTGCACCTATTTCATGCATGACTATCATTCATACTGTGGTTGCATTGGATGCCCAACGAGGTTGGAAACTACATCATTTGGACATGAAAAACAACTCTCTTGAATCATTATTTGCAAATAGAGATCTATGTGAAATAACCACCTATAGTTTCCATTAAAGGGCAAGAGTATATGGTTTCTTACTTCCATAAAGCCTTGTATGCTCTCAAGCAAGCTCCACGTGCATGATGTGATAAAATCTATAGGCACTTGATAGCTCTTGGCTTCATATGTAGTCCCATTGAAAGCACACTCTATGTATGCAAACATGGGACTGTTCTTACACTACTTGCTCTTTACACTCGTGACATCCTATTGATTGGGTCATATGATGTAAAACTTGACATCATTATGGCTGATTTGGATAATATTTTTTATGTCACTTATCTTGGCCTATTGAGCTACTATCTTTGCATCATGTTTGTCTTTGTTGAGGGGGGAATTCATATGCACCAACCAAAGTGTACTCTATGTATGCAAAGATAGGGTTGTTCTTACACTCCTTGTTCTTTATGTTGATGACATCCTATTGATTGGATCAAATGATGCAAAACTTAACATCATTATGGCTAATTTGGATCATACTTTTTATGTCACTTATCTTGGCCTCTTGAGCTACTATGTTTGCATCACATTTGTCTTTGTTGAGGGGGGAATTCATATGCACCAACCAAAGTATGTTGAAAAATTAGTTCAGCATAATGGCTTTGAGGATTGCAAGCCAATTTCCACACCATTAGAGACGTTCTCTATTGAGGACTCCACTAACACATTTGTCACTTCTTTTCATCAACAAGTTCTGGAATGTCTTACATGTGCATGCATCACAATGTTGGATATGCAGTATGCAGTTTCCTAGTTGAGTCAATGCATCCATAGCCTCGGGACTAAGGATTGGAAAGTGGTGAAACATATGTTTACATATTTCAAATGCACTTTGCATTTTGGTCTCTTTTATGGTAGAGATATTCAACTGCATTTATATGATTTTAGAGATACTGATTAGGCTGGTTGTTATGATACTTGCATGTTGAATGACCACCATTCATAGCATTCGTGCACTTGCAACCCATCATGGTTGGAATGTATATTAGTTGCACACTAGGTCTACATTTGTGAATGATGACTTGTTTTGTGTAGAAAGGGCATGATAACAAAGTCTCTAGATTAAAAAAAAAACATTATATGGCTTGAAAGAAGCACGAAGTGCTTGGTGTGAAGAGATACATGCCTACTTGACTAGACATGGTTTTGAGGATAGTCCAACTAAGAGCACCTTATATGTTCAACATGTAGATGATGTCCTTCTAATCATTGTTGAATATACTGATGACATGCTTCTCACTCATCCTAATGAATTTTAAGGCTGATTTGCATGCCTCTATTAAGATGCCGGATTTGGGGCATTTGCATCATTATTTGGGCACTCAATTTATGCAAGTTAATGGGTGAATATATTTGTGACAAAAAAAAAACACAATATTGCAATGTATTGGCCTTCACTATTGCAAACTTATTGCAACTCCCAAGGAAACATGTTTAAGGGTTACTATCTTCATGATGTTGGAGATGCATTTGATGTTTTTCTTTGAGAAGATTATTGGATGCTTAATTTACTTAATTATGATATTGCCCAAATGAGCAAGTTCATGGACTGCGTAGGTTTCAAGCATTGATAGGCACTTAAATGCATCTTTTGCTACTTGAGTGGTACTTGATTACTTGGACTGTTTTATCCCAAGGGACGATCTTCACTGCGAGATTAAAATGCTTTTTTGACTCAAACCAGGCTTGTTGTTATGATACTCCTGTGTCTTTCAATGGTTTTTCCTTCATGCATGGTAGCTCTTGCATATCCTCCTTGACCAAGAAGCGTTTTACTTCTAGTTGTGAGGCTACGTATAATGAAGCTTTCACAACAGTGGTTTAGCATGTGTCGCTCAAACATCTTTTTGTTGATTTGGATGTTGATCAATCTTGTGCCACCACCACCATCTTCATTGACAGTCAGAGCACATTGCTAGTTGCAAGGAGCCCTATGTTACATGCTCACACAAAGCACATTGAGGTGCACTATCATTATGTCAGGAAGAGGTTCTCTACTACAAAGGTCAGTTTGTCTTATGTTCCAACATAGGGTAATGTTGGAGAACTTTTCACAAAGGCTCTTCCTAGGGAGAAGTTTGTGGCTTTTCGAAAAGCTTTGGGCTTACTTCCTTTTGTGGATTAATATATTTTCACATATCTTGGAACTTCCTCATACATGAGTGCCAACTCCTTCTTCATGCATCACTGGCAGGGGGGATTTGTTGATATATTTCAATAGTGATGTGTATAAACACACTTAGGATTATCAAGCTACTTTTTTTTCCCTCTTTACAAGTTCTTTTTTCCTAGCTTGTTTATATGCCTATAACGCTAACGGGTCACTTACCTTTGTACATTCACTTTGTAATACATTCTATGTTCTTTTGTGCTCGAAGCTTCTTCTTCGTCCTTGTGCTATTTGTGGACTTTTGCAATTCCAACAAAAGTTATGTATGTCGCATATGTATGTTCATGTATGTTGTAACTCCATCATAGAAAAAGAAGTTGCACTCGGAAATAAACGCTCTTCATCTTATCCAATTACAAATACGAATTTTTAAAGTTACGCTAGGGATGTGGGTAGAATGGATATGTCCAATATTTAGTTAGTCTAAGATTTATACGGTCTTCATTAGTTGCTCTAATCCAGAGTACCCTTGAATCAACTTGCGTGTTCACTAATTGTATAACCTATCATTTCTTGTGATGTAACCTGTAATCACTACTTAGATTAGAATACACAACGAAAAGAACATAGAAGGGTCTAACACGTTCATGTAAGATTTCTTCTTGAACATGCCAATGGCTGTGTTTTGATTTAAATGGAGGTTTGGCAAATTATTACTCCCACGGATTTAATCTTAAAAGTACAATTTATACAGGTGAATGGGCATAGTACACGCAAGACCCATGTATCTCACAAAGTAGGGGCTAAAAAAGGTTACAACTCATTTGAACTGATCAAAGCCTTACATGTCCAGCTCAAGGATTAAAAACTAGACCTCCACCTTGAGATGCGAAGGCCAAATCACTCCACCTACGGGACTTGGTCAACGTGTATGTTGCAAAGAGAAATTCGAACATATTAAATAGAAAAATATCACACATAGATTGTCGATAGTATAAATAGTAAATTATCTGCAGGCCATTTATTTATACTGCAGGCTCGCACTACTGATTCTTGAGGATCGTGATGACTGCTTTCAATAATCTTAACCGTGAATTAAGGGTGTAATCTCTTATTCAAAATACTGGATTTCATCTCACATAACCTTCAAGATTCAAGGGCGGGATAGCCCATCAAATTTCAACAGTTTGCATGGGATTATGGAGTAGTAGTCAGCCATAGGAACACATGTACATGTAGATTTCGTGTTTCACATACGAAAGAGAAGAATTCAAGATAAATCGCGAGAGCTTAGTTCATACCCTGGATGAATTTATCCGTCCAGGATCGTGGGATTTATCTTGCTTTATCCATGAACGGGTCCCTGAACTAAATGCAGATGGCCAATTCTCTACTGGCAAAGGCTCCCTCTTCATTGATCTTGATAAAGGATCTACGATTGGCAGATCGTCTCCTTTGATCATGTTGCAGACCAGTCTCGTGTTTGGGCGAGCGTCCGGAGAACGGTTGCAGCACATGAGAGCGATATGCAATATCTTCCTCCATTGCTCAATCAGAAGTTCCGAGATCTCGAGCCGCATTTTCCAATCAATGGCCTCTATCAGATTATCGTTGAGATGAAGGTTCCACACCCATTCAGTCAGCCTCACCTCTTCTATTTTCAACTTTGAGGTAATCGATAGCACGACATCCGCGAGCGACTTCGAGCATAAGCACTCCAAATCCATTGACATCTGCCTTGTCGGAAAATTTACCTGAGAATGCCACCTTAGGTGCAATATAACCAGTTGTACCTGTAGCAGTCATGGTGATTGCATCCATCTAGGCATAGCTTATGAGCCTTGCCATACCAAAATCACCTAGTAAGGGCTCAATTTCGTCGGTCAGAAGGACATTAGCTGCCTTCACATCCCTGTGAAGTACGCATTCCCCCACACCAAAGTGCAAGTATTCCAATGCAGAAGCGATACCTTCGATGATTTTAAGCCTTGTATTGCTAGAAAGACTTCCTTTCATATTACCATATACATACTGACTAAACTTCGTTTGCTCATGAATTCATAAACCAAGATCACCTCTTCACGCTCATAACACTACCCTTGCAGTTGGAGCAGGTTACGATGCCAAATGTTGCTTATCAGTTTGAGCTCTAAAAGAATCTCTGCTTCCCTTGAGTCTTTGTGTAGGACTACTTTCAATCTCTTAACTGCTGTCATTCTACCATCTTCAAGCACACCTTTGTAAACATAACTGAATCCTCCTTCGCCAATTGTATTGTTGTCCCGAAAATTATATGTGGCCTTCTTGAGCTGCTTGAATGAGTGGTTTGAAGGGCCTACTACGCAGGAACCAGGTTCTGAAAAGGGTGGGCTTAGCCTCCTAAGAAAGAACTGAGACAAACAAAATTAGTATGACAGCAAGCAACACACCTGCTATTATGAAAGGTATTCTCGGCCCAGAGCCCGACAATTTTGGTTATCTGTAAAGAGGGAAGTATGCAGTGAAATTCCGTGACTTGAGAACATGGCCTTCCATCCCATCTTTGATTGCATTGTTTGTAGCAGAGAACCCCACAAACATTGTATCGTTGAACGCATCTGGCAAGTAATATTTATTATACAGGCAAGGTTTGGAAGGACGAATTGAGCTAGACTTAGACTCCAAACTTGTATCAGATTTGAAGAGCCATTGTAATCAAATCCAAGTGCTGAAAGTGAAATTGTTGCAAAGAAATAATTATGTATAGTAGTCAGGTTGCGGAGAATTTGGCGACTTGAAAGTAATCGGAATTTTATACGCCATCTTTCCTACGTTGGCTTCAGCGCGTGTTTGCACTAAACTTGGATCAGGATTGAACCAGATGGCATCTTCTCTGCTGCCCGGTTGAGCATTGAATCCTTTATAGCAGGAATCCTGATTCACAAATGTGACATCTCCATTTCGAACATTGTTTAAGGATGCAAATTCGAAATGTTGCGAAGTCCCCAAATCGTATCCAGAAGCGAATACAATCATCAAAAGCATAAACAAAATCTGTGTCAAGATCATTTCTGATTCTTTCATCTCATCAAATCGTGTAAATCTTTTAGTTGAGTCAAATCTCTACTTTCATCTTATAAGTATGCTGAAATCGTCTCTATCTGCATCCTTCAAATACGCTGAACAATTTAATGAGGCGTAGGTGGACGACAAGAAGAGGAATTTACCTGTGCAAAGGAAAAAGATTTCATATATAGATATGCCGATAAACCAGATCTACAGATCATTAGCAGAAGAATGCAAAAGTTGTAATAAATTCTAAACAGGTTATCTCAGACGAGCATTATGCCCATACCTTTGCAAAATTAAGGTTCCAGGAACATTCTACATATTCATTATTAAAGCTGTGTTAATGACACCATTGATAAAAGAACTTCTCTCTAACGGGTAACTGAAGCGGTCTGCGATAGAGTTGAGAAAGGTAGCGGGGATTTAAATCCTGCATGAAACGTTATGGTCGAAGTTCAGCAACGCAGAACCATAGAGCTTCGGATCTTGAATACCATTGGTATACGACGAAGGAACTTGAACAGCTGTGCTGTACGTGGGATCCGTCGAACACGTGGTCAATAGATCTTCTACACGTGGTCGTTACGTAAACATTCGCCTTGCCGAAAGGGGCGGCATATCGAACGATAACTGACAGTTAACAGAAATCAATTCATAAATGCTTGGACCAATCACGGCGGATTCTCAATACATGGACAGCCAAAGCGGTAAATCAAATCAGATTTCAGAAGTATACAGCGACCGTCGTACGTGAAACGAAATCCTATGCATAATGCAGGTTAGCCTAAGCACAAACAATGAATTATATTACCTTATGAAAACGCAAGAATGTGATGCAAACTGGAGTGGAATTCTAGTTCACGATCGAGATTCGAGATCCAGGCTGGCCTTCTTTCGACTTAGGGACACTGATATAGAAGTACTCTCTGAACTCTGCTCCCATTCAATCGGCGCGTCCAAGCAATACTTTACTGCACACGGAAAAATCGTGCACAGACGACGCACAGACTGCGGCAAGAAAGTGATAAGAAAGTGATATTTAAAGGGCTAAAAACTTACAGAGCTAAAAAAGCAGCTCATTCCCTGGATGAATTTATCCGTCCACGATCGTGGGATTTATCTTGCTTTGACCATGAACGGGTCCCCAAACTAGATGCAGATGGCCAATTCTCTACTGCCAAAGGCTCCCACTTCATTGATCTTCATAAAGGATCTATGACTGGCAGATCATCTCCTTTGATCATGTTGCAGACCAGTCTCATGTTTGGGTGGGCGTCCGGAGAAGAGTTGCAGCACATGAGAGCGATATGCAATATCTCCTTCATTTCTCAATCAGAAGTTCCGAGATCTTGAGCATCATTTTCCAATCAAGGGCCTTTATCAAATTATTGTTGAGATGAAGGTTCCACACCCATTCAACCAGCCTCACCTCTTCTATTTTCAACTAAAGGTAATCAATAGTGCGACGTCCACAAGTGACCTCGAGCATAAGTACTCCAAATCCATAGACATCTTCCTTGTCGGAAAATTTACCTGAGAATGCCATCTCAGGTGCAGTATAACCGGTTGTGTCTGTAGCAATCATGGTGATTGCATCCAGCTAGGAATGGCATATGAGCCTTGCCATACCAAAGTCAACTAGTAAGGGCTCGGTCAGAAGGACGTTAGCTGCCTTCACATCCCTGTGAAGGTCGCATTCCAATGCAGAAGCCATACCTGCGATGATTTAGGGCCTTGTATTGCTAGAAACACTTCCTGTCATATTACCATGTACATACCGACTTAAACTTCTTTTGCTCATGAATTCATGAACCAAGATCACCCCTTCACCCACATAACACCAGAACCCTTGCACTTGCAACAGGTTATGCCGAATGTTGCTTAACACTTTGAGCTATAAAAGAGATTCTGCTTCCCTTTCATCTATGTGTAGGCCTACTTTCAATCTCTTAACTGCTATGATTCTATCATCTTCAAGTACTCCTTTGTGAACATAACTGAATCCTCCTTCGCCAATTATATTGTTGTCCCTAAAATTGTATGTAGCCTTCTTGATCTACTTGAATGACTGGTTTGAAGTGCCCACGACGCAGGGAACAAGGTTCTAAAAAGAGTGGGATTTGCCTCGAAAGGAAGAACGAGACACACAAAATTAGTATGACAACAAGCAAGACACCTGCTATTATGAAAACTATCCTCAGCCCACAGCCTGATTTTTTTGGTGGTCTGTAAGGAGGGAAGTATGCAATGATTTCCATGAGTAGAGAACATGGCCGTCCATCGCATCTTCGCTTGCATTGTTTGTAGCAGAGAACCGCACAAACATTGTCTCGTTGATGACATCAAAGCTTGTATCCGATTTGAAGAGCTACTGTAATCAAATCCAAGTGGTGAAAGTGAAATTTTCGTACAGAAACAATTATGTATAGTACTCACGTTCTAGAGAATTCGATGACTTGAAAGTAATGAGAGTTACGCCATCTTTCCTATGTTGGCTTCAGCGCGTGATTGCACTAGACTTGGATCAGGATTCAACCAAATGGCATCTTCTCCGCTGCCCGGTTGAGCATTGAACCTTTTATACCAGGAATCCTGATTCACAAATATGGCATCTGAATTTCAAACATTCGTAAAGGATGCGAGTTGGAAGTGTTGCGGAGTCCCGAAATCGTGTTCGGGTGCGAGCAAAATCATCAAAAGCATAAACAGAATATGTTTGAAGATCATTTGTGATTCTTTCATCTCATCAATTCGTGTAAATCCTTTATTTGAGTCCAATCTCCATCTTCATCTTACAAATATGCTTAAATTGTCTTTATCTGCATCTTACAAATACAGTGAACAATTGAACTTAGGCGAGGGTGGACGACAAGAAGAGGAGTCTACCTGTGCAAAGATAAAAGATTTAATATATAGATGTACAGATAAACCAGATCTACATATCATTAGCAGAAGAATGCAAAAGTTGTAGTAAACTCAAAACTGGTTATCTCTGACGAGAAATAATGCCCATATCTCTGCAAATGGAAGCTTCTTGGAACATTTACATGTCCATTATTAAAGCTTTGTTAATGATACCATCGATAAAAGAACTTCTCTCTAACGGTATGTATGTATGCATATGTAAACAACCTAGAAACCCTAATCTTGAATACCTAAATCCTAATCCTATGTGTATATGTGTGTATGCATGTGCAAACATCCTAAGTTTTCCTAATTTTCATAAATATATGATTATATGCTAATATTAAACATAAAAGTCTTTTTCCTTGTATTTAGTTATACATATTTAATTCAATAAAGAACCCTAAAATCGTATTTTAATATATTTAATTTATATATTTAAAACACTAGCTCTTTTCATATTTATATATCTATACTAAAATTGTATTATATATATATATATATATATATATATATATATATATATATATATATATATATATATATATATATATATATATATACACACATATATATATATATATATATATATATATATATATATATATATATATATATATATATATATATATATATATATATATAATTTAATTTAAAACCCTAAACCCTATTTTTTATATATTTAATTATATATATGTAAAAAACCTAAATTTGTGAGTGTGTATGTATATATGTGAGTGTGTGTATATGTATGTGAGTGTGTGTGTGTATAGGTGTGAGTGTGTATGCATATATGTGAGCGTGTGTGTATATGTATGTAAGTGTGTATGTATATGTGTGTATGCATGCATGCATATGCATGAATATGCATCTCTGTACGTGATGTGTATCTGAGCATGTAATATGCATGTGTGTATGTAATATATGTATGTGTTTATGTAATATTGTATGTGTATGTATATGTGTATGTACGTGTGCATATGTATGTGTGTGAATGTATGTATGCATATGTTGTGAGTATATGTGTATGGATGCGTATATTTGATGAGTTTGTGTATTTAACCTGCATAATTAGATATTGTGTAGCTTTACATAACTAACACTCATTTTTTTGCAATGGACAAAGAAATTTTTCATAAGCCTGTTGATTGAAGAATGACATTGATCGTAACAAGAATGTAATTTTTATTCAAGAAAATGTGTACAATCATCTATCGACGGAGCACAAATGTAATAATCTAGCATGTCCCTTATCTAAAACACCCTTAGGGACCATAATGCATTTGCATTTGAAGACCGAAGTTCTACCGTTCTACACGTCCTCGGTTGGCACACCACGTGGCTAACAGGTGCCACGACATCATGCCTCTTCTAAACAGATGCAACGTATATGAACTGTCTCCTTGTAACGTTATAAAATAACAACTCTCTAATAAAAATATGAACCAATTAAGGATAAGTGTCAGGTAAAAGTGTCACAAGATACTCTATCATTTTCCTGCATGGTATCACGCCAGGAATAACTGCTTCATGCATGCCTGCAACAACCTCCCACATCGGATATTTTCAGACTTGATTGGTGTGTGTTTTGACTGATCACCATGGCGGACGCATCCACTTCAGGATCCTATAAACCAGACAAACTCATGGACTCCAATTTTCAGCACTAGCACATAACAATGTGCATTGTCTTGCAGAATTTGAAGCTTCTTGGCATCGTCGAGGGCACAAAATTTTGTCCTGATTGCACTAACCCTAACAATGGTGCTGCTGTCAACAAATGGGAACAGAAAGACCTCTCTATGCGGCTAGAGCTTCTACTTCATATGTGCAACCCACAAAAGCAAGCAGCTCGACTTCAAAACTCTCCGCATGGCATATGGTCGACACTTCATCAACTATATGAGCAAAAGGGAATGGCAGTACAAGTCCATTACATGCGCTCCCTTCTCAATCTAAAACTGCGAGGCGTTGATGAACCAAATGACTTTCTTCAAAAATGGTGCAAAATGCTCGATGATCTGCTTCTGTCCAGCTTCGAATTACCATCCTTGGCTCAGGTCATACTTCTCCTATCTGCTTTGTTGTCTTCATTTCAATCTTTTATTTTCTCATGGACATTAAATAATCAGTTATCAATCGCAACAATCATTCCCCTCATTCTGCAAGATTACTCTCTCCATAATGAAACCAAGCCATATGCATAGTCTAATCTTCCGCCGTTGGCCATGGCATCACAATGCTAAAAACCACCACATCTTCGAAAGGACAAACGTCCTTTGAGATTCTAGGTATTGATTTTGTCCATCATCTTCCAAATATTCAGGTTCGCATTCCTGATGGCCACATGTTGTTACATTCTCTGCAAATTCATCTACTTCTCGTAAGCATCATTCTTCTTCACGACATGTTCATGTGGCTAATGACTCAGAAACTTGTTCTGAGCATGACTCAATTTTGGAGTCAAACTTGTTCTCTCACCCAAATGAACCATGTTCATCTGAGGATGAACCCCCTCTTGCTTACATGGCTGATAACTCATCTCTTCCATTATCTACTGATACATGGATTCTTCATAGAGGGGCGACTTGCCATATAGGATGCTCTCCTGATGTTTTAAATAACTTCCATCCTTTGACACATTCTATCAAAGTCTGTTTTGGAAACAATGGCTCTCTCTCAGCCACTGGGAAAGGATCAGCCAATACTTCTCTCTAATGACACACTTCCCATTATTGATGATGTTTTCTGCGTACTCAACATGAATGGTAACCTTATTTTCGTAAGTAAACTTGCCTCTGAAAATACTTCTTTTCTATTTAGTGCTCATGCATGTATAATTTGACAGCACTGTTCCATTGGTCATACACTTTTGTTTGCATGTCCTAAGATAGGTCATCGCCTCTAAAAATACTTCTTTTCTATTTACTGCTCATGCATGTATAATTCGACAGCGCTCTTCCATTGGTCATACATTTTTGTTTGCATGTCCTAAGATAGGTCGTCTTTATCTGCTAGGTGAAACAGATAGGGCGCATATGTGCTTTAGTGCACACTCACCCAACAACTCCAATCATAAATTCCTCTCATGGCACTATAGGCTCGGTCATCCCAATTTCCAAACCATGAAGCTTCTATCAAGTAGCAACCGAGCTTCTAATTTTCGTTTACCTAAGGACTGTCATCTTAAGCTCTGTGAACGGTGTTTATATGAGAAACTTGCCAACTCTAAGTTTCCATCTAGAACATCTTCCACACGAGCACCACTGGAACTCATACATTCTAATCTCTGTGGACCGTTCCAGTTTGACTCACTCATGGGGCATCGATACCTTATAACCTTTATTGACGATTATACGTGATTTATGGTTGTCTCTTTCCTAACTCATAAGAATTCTCCCACAGTATTATTTGTGTTTCAACGCTATTGTAATCTTGTAGAGAATTATCATAGTTCCAACATTAAATCCCTCTAAACTGATAATGAGGTGAATATATGTCTCCCTTATTTCAATCCTTTCTTTCCTCTAAAGGCATACGCCATTGTTTGACCATACTTGACACTCCTCAACAAAATGGCTTGGTTGAACGTCGTAATCACATGCTTCTTGACATATCTCGCAGTATGCTTACTGTTGCAAACCTTCCTCATTCTTTTTGCGAAGAAGCAGTCATGACCGCCTGCTATCTTTCAAATAGACTTTTTAATAACCCCGTTAATGGCATTCCTTACACCTTATGGGTTGGATGCCCACCAAAATACATTCATCTTCGTATATTTGGCTGTCCCACGTATGGCCTCCGCCCTCAGCATGACCGTCGTAAACTTGACCAACGCTACACACCTGCAATCTTTGTAGGACATGGGGATGCATTTGGCATCAAAGGCTATCACCTTTATGATAGTTCCACTAAAAGATTTTTTTACAGTCGTACAGTGATATTTGATGAAAGAGCAATAATTGATTCTTCATCCTCCCCATCTCAGCATTTTAAGACCTCTCAAGAGGCACGATCTGACTCACCTCTTTGTGCTTCCTCATCCAAGGGCAATATAGAGATACCTCTTAATGATGTCCCTCCTCCTTTACCCATTCCATTACCTCTTGAGGACATTCCAACTCCACCACTACCAATCACTCCAGGACCTCTCCCATCTACAAATCGGTCTACTAGTATGTGTGTATGTTTGTATGTATGTGTGTGTGTAAAAACTCAAAAATCCTATTTTTGGTATACTATCTATATATATATATATATATATATATATATATATATATATATATATATACCTGTTTTCTCTTGAGACCTAATTAAACGATTTTCATAAGACTCCTCGTCGCAGAAACTTAAAACGTCTTTTGAAATTGTGTCTTCATCCAAGGGAATACATGTGTTCGGGCTACTTCTAAAAGTTTGTTAAACATTTTAACACATCAATGAATCCGACCCAACAAAAAGATTGTGAAAATTTCAAACGAATACGCTTTTCTTATTCCCACATGTCCATTAGTAGCTGCTTATATATATATATATATATATATATATATATATATATATATATATATATATATATATATATATATATATATATATATATATATATATATATATATATATATATATATATATATATATATATATATATATATATATATATATATATATATATAAACCCTAAAAATTTTAAATTCTATTCTTTAAATATTTATTTATTTATATTTTAAATATTTAGATTCTCCTCTAATATCTCATAAAAATGTATGTACACATATCTGTATGTGTGTGTATGCAAAATCTGAAAAATCCGTTTTTTGATATATTAATTCTATTTTTGTGTAAAAACTCAAAAATCCTACTTTTGGTATATTTAATTATATATATTTAGATTTTTCTCTAATATTTCATATAAATGTATGTATGTGCATATCTTTGTATGTATGTTTTTGTGTGTGTGTCAAAACTCAAAAATCATATTTTTAGTATATTTAATTATATATATATATATATATATAAACGCTAAAAATTAAAAGATCTATTTTTTAGATATTTACTTATTTATATTTTATATATTTAGATTTTCCTCTAATATTTCATAAAAATGTATGTATGTATGTGTGTATGTTTGTATGTATGTGTGCATATGCACAAACTCAAAAATCCTATTTTTAATATATTAATTCTATTTTTGTGTAAAAACTCAAAAATCCTATTTTTGGTATATTTAATTATATATATCTTTATTTTTCTCTAATATTTCATAAAAATGTATGTATGTATGTATGTATATATATGCATATGCATGTATGTATGTATATGCATATGCATGTATGTATGTATATGCATGTGTGTCTGTATATGCATATGCATGTATGTATGTATGTATATGAATATGTGTGTATGTATATGCATATGTGTGTGTATGTATGTATGCATATGCATGTGTGTATGCACATATGTGTGTGTATGTATGTATGTGTCTATGCACATATGTGTGTGTATTCACAGATTTTTAACTTTCGATCAGCATGAAAACTTGACTACGACAGAGCTTAGGTTATTTTCAGGTCACATTGCACACACGAGTACAAGTGCATTTTGTTTCATCAACGAATTGAATCTCAATATAGTTAATGGCTTCAATCAAGAATTACGGTCAGACTTAGCTTGCTTAATCACTAAAAAGTGCCTTAGGTTCCAACTGAAGCTCCTAATGCGAATTTAGATAGAGTGGGCTTGTTCCATTACAAAATGCCTCTTTTAAAAAATCCACCAAAGGCTTTGCAAGAGAAGCATCCTTCTCGCTGAAAAACGATATAGCAATGTGGATTGCATGTGGTAGAACGTTGTTCACTACTAAAGAAATATCTGATACGTCCAATCCGACATAGCAACTCGGTTAGGCTATCAACCTCTCCTTTCGTCTCAACAAATACAACATTCAATATCTAGGAAAAGAGATAAGATTGTTCAAATTCTGTTTTGAAACTTTCAAAGATCAAAACGAACTAAGAAATACCGTTTTGTGTTTCCCGCCCCTCATTTCTTGCTTTTTGAAAAACTTTAAAAGTCGGTTCCTCTTTGAGGCTACTTCTAAATGACGTGTATGTGTGTATGTGTGTATGCATATGCATGTGTATGTGTGTATGCAAATATGTGTGTATGCACATATGTGTGTATGTATATGCATGTGTGTATGCATATGCATGTGTGTATGTATGTATGTATGTATGTATGTATATGCGTGTGTGTATGTATGTATGCATATGCATGTGTGTATGTGTGTATCTGTGTATGCATATGCATGTGTGTATGTTTGTATGCATATGCATGTGTGTGTGTATGCACATATGTGTGTATGTATATGCATGTGTGTATGCATGTGCACGAGTGTATGTATGTATGTATATGCATATGCATGTGTGTATGTATGTATGTATATGTATGTGTGTATGTATATGCAATTTGTGTGTGTATGTATGTATGCATATGCATGTGTGTATGTGTACATGAATATGCATGTGTGTATGTGTGTATGCATATGCATGTGTGTATGTGTATGAAATTTGTGTGTGTATGCATATGCAATTTTGTGTGTATGTATATGCATGTGTGTATGTGTGTATGCATATGCATGTGTGTATGTGTGTATGCATATGCATGTGTATGTGTGTATGCACATCCATGTGTATGTATATGCATGTGTGTATGCATATGCATGTGTGTATGCATATGCATGTGTGTATGCATATGCATGTGTGTATGCATATGCATGTGTATGTGTGTATGCACATATGTGTATATGCATGTGTGTATGTATATGCATGTGTGTATGTATATGCATGTGTGTATGTATATGCATATGTGTATGTACGTATGTATATGCATATGCATGTGTTTATGTATGTATGTATATGCATGTGTGTATATATGTATATGCAACTTGTGTGTGTATGTATGTATGCATATGCATGTGTTTATGTGTGTATGCATATGCATGTGTTTATGTGTGTATGCATATGCATGTGTGTATGTGTGTATGCATATGCATGTGTATGTGTGTATGCATATGCATGTGTATATGCATATGCATGTGTATATGCATATGCATGTGTATATGCATATGCATGTGTATATGCATATGCATGTGTATATGCATATGCATGTGTGTATGTGTGTATGCATATGCATGTCTATGTGTGTATGCACATATATATGTATGTATATGTATATGTATATGTGTGCATATGTATGTATGCACATGCATGTGTGTATGCATATATGTGTGTGTATACATATCTGAGTGTGTATGTATATGTATATGTCTCTCTCTTTCTCTTTGTCTCCCTCTCTCTCTCTATTTATGTTTATTAGATCTCTCTCTTTCTCGCCTATGCACGACCATGTTATGGGCCCTAGTCATGCATTCTCTAGTTCCATCAATCAAACATCATGATGCAATAAAAAACAAGTGTATGGAACTCAATGAAGAGGCTTCTTACTCATTCTAAAACTCCAACTTTCTTGATGTATTTACAATTCATTTAACGTGCACATGGATGTGCAACTAAGGACTTCCAACTGAGTGCACATATATCTTCAAGCATGCATACTCCAAATGCAAGCATTCAGAACCATGGTGCAAATATGGAAGCAGTTCTCGAGATGTCTACTAAAAGAATCTCTCCACACATGAATTCCACTCTCAACTCCACTCCCAATTATTTTCTCATTTTCACTCATAACTCAACATACTCTTATTTATTATATTTACAAATACATCTCACATGCAAAGGAAGGTGCACCTATGGGAATTAAAACATGTGCTCCTTGCAACTTAAAATGTGCATATTTTAGATGCAATGTGAATAAAATGGTGCGAAAAGAGAATAAGGTTTAAGCAAGATAGCTAATGAAGAGACTTTCTCAACTTCATGCTTTAATTTCCATCTTCATCATGTCTTCTACGATCATTTCCTACACTCATAGAAAGTAAACAAGTTATGAGAAACATTAAATCAAAATAACGTTATATACATATGCAATCCATGAAAGAATTTCTTGAAAATCCATTTGCAGTAAAACATGACATAGCAGCTAAAAATTAGTTGCCTTTCATATGATCCATTCAATTTCAAGATCTTCAATTGGGTCTTGACCAACACCTATACTCATAAACTCATAAGAGATATCACGAACATCATATTCAATAAAATTATTTGGAAAAAAAGTCATTCATTTGAACACAAGGTGCATCTATTTGAATGAGATTAAAATCAAAGTTTTGATCCATCATACATTCACTTTGTGAAGATGATTTGGATAAGGGGGCCAGGAAGGTTAGAAATCTCTTCCCAACATCTAGTTCTAAGGGTAAGGAAGTTGGAGCT
The DNA here is from genome assembly GCA_020310875.1 of Ceratopteris richardii. Taxonomy (NCBI): domain Eukaryota; kingdom Viridiplantae; phylum Streptophyta; class Polypodiopsida; order Polypodiales; family Pteridaceae; genus Ceratopteris; species Ceratopteris richardii. The sequence goes on along the minus strand of MU261809.1, from coordinate 67,259 downwards.
GTAGAGAGTTAAGATGGTACAATCATACGGCTTGCTGAGATTAACCCCTACCCACTGGTGGGAGGGGCTACAGATGGAGTCTTAAATAAATGAGAAAGGGAGTGGGAGACCCCAATTGAGGCCCCCTCCGCTTCCTTGAAAGTGATCAGTATGATACCAAATGTGCGATTTGGAAACAAGGCTAAGGTGAATATCAAGTTTAGAACCATTAGTTTTTAGCTCTTGCAAACATACAAAGTCAAGTTTGTAGGAAAAATCATGCATCCAATTCAACAAATACTTAGCCCTCATAGGATTAGTAATCCCCTTAATATTGAAGGACAAGCTATTTTGTGCAATGCATCAGAAACAAACAAAGGAAGGAAAGCTGCAGAAAACTCATTTTGTTATATTTTTGGTCAAATTGTTCAAAAGATTAGAGTTCTTGAGGACCTCTTTTCTCTTGGTTTTAACTTCCCTACTCCTCGTTTTGTTGACATGTTGATTCATAGGTGCAACGTTTTCCTTTTGACAGATGGTCATCCCTTTTGGCTCCAAGCCATTGCAATGAAGATTATTTAACTCTGCTTCATCAAATGCGAAGAGCTCAATAGTGAACCTGTGAGCACATTCCAAAAGGGATTTATCTTGAGGAGCAAAATGATTTAACTCAAAGCTAACAAATTTGGGGGCGTGGGAACTAGCAGGTAGTGTTTTTTTAGAAACAGTGGTGCATCCTTCACGTGAATGGCTCTGTTGAGGACTCAGGATATTGTTTACTAAGTGGGGTTCCTCCGGGCTAGAAGCATCATCAAAGTTGTGATCTGATGTATGACCCTACGCCTGAGACATTGGGTTAAAAACGTCTTCAACCAGAGCATCAAAAGAATTAGATCAAGACTTACCTTTTTTTTTTAGTAGGTTTACCTTGAGGTTTTTTGGCTTGGAGGGGGGGAGTGGCGGTAGACGTAAACTGATTAGCAGTTAATTTCTTTTGGTTTTCCATCAACAAGGACTCTTTGAGCAAAGGAAAATCATGGATCCAATGCCCTGCTTGAAAAACTTGTAGGACGCATGTGGTAAATTGCGATAAAGGACTTTTCTTTCATGGAAAAGGTTACCTTTAGAGTCTTGAATGGAAAGAGAGGTTTTAACAGGCTTGCTAATATCAATCTCCACAAGAACTTGAGGATACCATTTGGGGTTCACAAACCCACGAGCCTTCTGACCAAGGACTTTTCCAAGGAGAGCACATAGGTTGTCGGTCCAAGGATAAAACTCGAGTGGGAGGTCTGGGCGCTCCACCTAGACAGACACCCTAGTAGGCTTAGGGCCTCTTGGGTTGAAGGCACTAAACCATCTAAAGAAGGAGATAGGAGTAGATTTGATTATCCACTGCCCTTCTATAATGATCCTCAAAGCACTACTTGAGTTCTAAAAAAAAAAGGAAATAACCATTAGGAAGATACTGAATGCTTATAACAAATAAGCCTCTGTTTCCCAAATTAAATCTGATCCATTGTTTCAAAGCTTTGTGAGGTGGACCTGGACCATGGCAAAGAGCTATTACTACTCTACCAATGAGCTGTTTTTGCGAGCTAATGAACGAGGATTTTTCAATAACTAACGTATCCTGCTCAGGAACAGTATTAACATATGTTTTGTCGCTCATAAAACACTCAAGAAACCTTGACTCAGTAACGTTATCTTTGTTAGAGACCACTAAACCTATTAACATCAAAGGCCGACATGGTTCCTATCAAACTACAGTTGTTGTTCAAATCTTCCGCAAAAGATTTGCATGTGTTAGCTTCTATGGGGCCTGGTACAATAGAGCTAAAAAAAGGATTCAAGTTTGTCTTTCCACCATTATCAACAACACTGTAATCACTTGGACGAGGGGACAGAAGATCCACAGTGGCAATTTTTGAAGGCGATCCCGGAGTGCAAAGCACTTGCGCTGCCTCTTGCGAGTTAGCCATGGGTTGATTGTTGAGCAAAGAAGAAGGCATTGTGGGAAAGGCAGCCACCGTGTCGACTCCCCCCTAGGGGGAGAGGGAGGAGCTCGAAGAGATGACCAGTACCTAGCTCCGATGAGAAGCTAAACTGCAGCTGTCAATGAATGAGTCAGTCTGCCCATATACATGCTATAACCTTCAATATTGAAGGGCAAGATAGCCCATCAAATTTCAACAGTTTTGCATGGGAGAATGAAGGTAGCAATCAGCCGTAAGAACACATGCACATGTAGATTTTGTGTTTGCCATATGAAAGAGAAGAATTCAAGCTAAACCGTGAGAGCTTAGCTCATTCCCTACATGAATTTATCCGTCCAGGATCATGGGGTTTATCTTTCTTTGTTTATGAATGGGTCGCCGAGCTAGATGCAGATGGCCAATTCTCTACTTGCAAAGGATCCTAGTTCATTGATCTTGATAAAGGATCTAAGACTAGAAAATCATCTCCTTTGATCATATGGCAGACCCGTCTCATGTTTTGCTCGATCAGAATTTCCGAGATCTCGAGCTGCATTTTCCAACAAGGGCCTCTATCAAATTATCATTGAGATGAAGGTTCCACACCCATTCAACCAGCCCCACCTCTTCTATTTTCAACTGTGAGGTGATTGATAGCACGATATCCGCAAGCAACTTCCAACATAAGCACTCCAAATCCATAGAAATCTGCCTTGTCGAAAAATTTACCTCAGCATACAACCTGAGGTGTAATATATAAGTGATTGTCCTCTAGGGGAAAAGGCCATTGGCACTAAGTGGGTATACAAGTTGGAAAGTAAGCTTGATGGAACAATTGACATGTACAAGGTGAGGTTTGTTGCTGAAGGTTTTGCTCAAGAGAGATACATTGATGTTGATGAGACCTTTGCTTCCACGTGTTGAATGCCCACAATTGGTAGCATTTGTGCACTTGGAACATCATGGTTGGAATGTATATCACTTGGACACTAGGTCTACGTTTGTGAATGATGACTTGATTTGTGTAGAAAGGGCACTGTAACAAATTATGCAGATTGAAAAAAGCCTCATCTGGTTGAAGCAAGCACCAATTACTTGGTACAAAAAGATACATGCCTACCTGATTGGACATGGTTCTAAGAATAGTCAAACTAAGAGCACCTTATATGCTAGGCATGTGGATGATGTACTTCTAATCATTATTGCATATATTGATGGCATGCTTCTCACAGCTCCTAATAAGAAGAATATTGATGAGTTTAAGGCTGATTTGCATGCCTTTATTTACATGTGAATTTTGGGGCATTTGCATCATTATTTGGGAATTCAGTTTATGCGAGTTGATGGATGAATAGCTTTGTGATAAAAAATATCTTTACACATTATTGGAATTTATTGGCCTTGAAGATTGCAAACCTATTGCAAATCCCATGTAAATAGGTTTATGTTTAAAGACTTCATGATGTTGGACATGCATTTGATGTTTTTCTCAATGAGAAAATTATTGGATGCTAAATTTACTTGTGCATAACTCTATGTGATACTCACTTGGTTATTGCCAAAATGAGCAAGTTTTTGCATTGCCTAGGTGTCAAGCATTGGTAGGTGGTTAAGTGCATCTTTCGCTACTTGAGTGGTACCTGGTTACTTGGATTGTTTTATCCCAAGTGGGGGGGGGGTCTTGACCCCCACATTCAAATACTTTTTTTGACTCAGACCACATTTATTGTTGTGATACTCCTGTGTGTGCCACTCATTTTTGCTTCATGTTTGGTAGCTCATGCATATCTTCATTCCGCAAGAAGCATCCTAATCTGACTACTTCTAGTTATGAGGTTGAGTATAAGGAAGCTTTCACAACAACTATTTAGCATGTGTCATGCAAACATCTTTTTGTTGAATCGGGCATTGGTGAATCTTGTGACACCATCATCTTCATTGATAGTGAGAGCCCATTGGTAGCTCCAAGGAACCCTATCTTCCATTATCACACAAAGCACATTGAGGTGCACTATCATTATGTTAGGAAGAGGTTCTCTAATGTAGAGATCAGTTTGTCTTATGTGACCACATAGGATAACATTGTAGACCTTTTCACAAAGGTTGTTCCTAAGGAGAAGTTTCAAGCTTTTACTAGAACTTTGGGCTTACTTTCTTTTGTGGATTGATCTCTTTTCATGTAGCTTGCAACTTCCTTATACATGAGTGCTAGCGCCTTGTTCAGCGCATCACTAGCAGGGTGGATTTATTGATATATCTCAATAGTGAGGTTTGTGAACACACTTAGGATTGTTGGGGCACTTTTTCCCCTCTTTAGGAGGTTTTTCTTCTCTTGTTTGTAAGTATGCCTATAACCCTCATGGGTCACATATCTGTGTACATTCCGTTGGTTATACAATTTCTTTTGTGGTGTGCTCCAAGCTTCTTCTTCTTCTTCTTTATGCTATTCATGGGCTTTTTCAATTCCAACAAAATTTATGTATGCTGCATATGTATGTTCATGTATGTTGTAACTCCATCATAGGAGGTTGCACTCCGAACTAAATGCTCTTCATCTTATCCAATTATCGATACGAGTTTTGAAGCTACACTAGGGATGTGGGTAGAATTGATATATACTATATGTAGTTAGTCCAAGATGTATACGGTCTTGATGACTCGCTCTAATCCACTCTAGACTTAAATGAGCTTGCATATTCACCAATTGTATAACCTATCATTTCTTGTGATGCCTTCTTCAGCATGTCAATGGGTATGTTTTCTTTTAAATAGAGGATTGGCAAGTGCCCACTCACTTCGATTTAGCCTTCAAAGTACACTTGTAGAGGTGAATGGGCATAGTACCCAGGGGACCCCGCATCTCACAAAGCAAGGGATAGACAAAGGTTAAAACTAGTTTAAACTGATCGAACCCTTAGACATACAACCTCACGATTGAACATTAGACCTCCACCTCAAGAGGCCAGTGCCAAATCACTCCAACTAAGGAACTTGGCCAACGCGTACGTTGCAAAGAGAAATTCGACATATTAAATGGAAAACTGTCACGCATAGATTGTCGATAGTATAAAGAGCAAATTATTTGCAGGCCATTTATTTATACTGTAGACTAACGCTACTTATTTTCGAGGGCCGTGATGACCGCTTTCAATAATGTAAACCGTGTATTAAGGGTGTAATCTCTTATTCAAATTACTGGATTTCATCTCAGATAACCTTCAATATTCAACGGCGGGAGTAATAGTCAGCCGTAGGAACACATGTAACTGTAAATATTTTGTTTGCCATACGAAAGAGAAGAATTGAAGCTAAATCGCGAGAGCTTAGCCCATTTCCTGGATGAATTTATCCGTCCACGATCGTGGGATTTATCTTGTTTTGACCATGAACGGGTCCCCAAACTAGATGCAGATGGCCAATTCTCTACTGGCAACGGCTCCCACTTCATTGATCTTGATAAAGGATCTATGACTGGCAGATCATCTCCTTTGATCATGTTGCAGACCAGTCTCATGTTTGGGTGAGCTTCCGGAGAAGGGTTGCAGCACATGAGAGCGATATGCAATATCTTCCATCATTTCTCAATCAGAAGTTCCGAGATCTTGAGGATCATTTTCCACTCAAGGGCCTCTATAAAATTATTGTTGAGATGAAGGTTCCACACCCATTCAACCAGCCTCACCTCTTCTATTTTCAACTTAAGGTAATCAATAGCGCGACGTCCGCAAGTGACTTCGAGCATAAGTACTCCAAATCCATAGACATCATCCTTGTCCGAAGATTTACCAGAGAATGCCACCTCAGGTGCAGTATAACCGGTTGTATCTGTACAAATCATGGTCATTGCATCCAGCTAGTCATGGCTTATGAGCCTTGCCATACCAAAATCGCAACAATTTCGTCGGTCAGAAGAACGTTAGCTGCCTTCACAACCCTGTGAAGTACGCATTCCCATGCAGAAGCCATACCTGCGATGATTTAGGGCCTTGTATTGCTAGAAAGACTTCCTGTCATATTACCATGTACATACTCACTTGAACTTCCTTTGCTCATGAATTCATGAACCAAGATCACGTCTTCACCCGCATAACACCAGTACCCTTGCACTCGCAACAGGTTATGCCGAATGTTGCTTATCACTTTGAGCTATAAAAGAAATTCTGCTCCCCTTTCATCTTTAAGTACGCCTACTTTCAATCTCTTAACTGCTATGATTCTATCATCTTCAAGTACTCCTTTGTGAAGAAAACTGAATCCTCCTTCGCCAATTATATTGTTGTCCCTCAAAATATATGTAGCCTTCTTGACCTGCTTGAATGACTCGTTTAAAGTGCCCACAACGCAGGGAACAAGGTTCTGAAAAGAGTGGGCTTTGCCTCCAAAGGAAGCACGAGACACACAAAATTAGTATGAAAACAAGCAAGACACCTGCGATTATGAAAAATATCCTCAGCCCAGAGCCCGATTTTTTTGGTGGTCTGCAAGGAGGGAAGTATGCAATGATTTCCATGAGTAGAGAACATGGTCTTCCATCCCATCTTCGCTTGCATTGGTTGTAGCAGAGAACCCCACAAACATGGTCTCGTTGAACACATCTGACAAGTTATATTTGTAGCAAGATCGGGAAGGACGAACTAAGGTAGAATAAGACATCCAAACTTGTATCAGAGTTGAAGAGCTGCTGTAATCAAATCCAAGTGGTGAAAGTTAAATTGTTGTACAGAAATAATTATGTATAGTACTCAGGTTGTGGAGAATTCGGCGACTTGAAAGTAATCGGAGTTTTATACGCCATCTTTCCTATGTTGGCTTCAGCACGTGTTTGCACCAAACTTGGATCAGGATTCAACCAAATGGCATCTTCTCCATTGCCCGGTTGAGCATTGAACCCTTTATACCAGGAATCCTGATTCACATATATGGCATCTGAATGTCGAACACTGGTAAAGTTTTATGCGAATTCGAAGTGTTGCGGAGTCTCCAAATCGTGTCCAGATGCCAGCCAGTAAAATTACAAAAGCATAAACAGAATCTATTTGAATATCATTTGTGATTCTTTCATCTTATCAATTCGTGTACATGTTTTATTTGAGTCGAATCTCCATCTCATCTTATAAATATGCTTAAATCGTCGTTATCTGCATCTTATAGATACGGTGAACAATTTAATTAGGCGAGGGTGGACAACAAGAAGAGGAGTCTACCTGTGCAAAGAGAAAAGATTTAATATATAGATATACAGATAAACCAGATCTACAGATCATTAGCAGAACAATGCAAAAGTTGTAGTAAACTCTAAACAGGTTATCTCGGACGAGCATTATGCCCTTATCTCTTCAAATTGAAGCTTCCTGGAACTTTTACATCTCCATTATTAAAGCTGTGTTAATGACACCATTCATAAAAGAACTTCTCTCTAACGGGTAACTGAAGGGGTTTGCGATAGAGTTGAGAAAGGTAGCGGGGATTTAAATCCTGCATAAAACGTTATCATCGGAGTTAAGTAACGCAGAAGCATAGAGCTTGGTTTTTTGAATACCATTTCTATACAACGAAGGAACGTGAACAGCCGTGCTTTACCTGGGATCCGTGAAACCCCATACTTTTCCAGTTCAATAAATCTTCTGCACATGATCGATACGTAAAGATTGACCTTGCCGAAAGCGGCGACCTATGGAACGATAACTGACAGTTCACAGAAATCAACTCTTAGATGCTTTGCACTTATCACGGCGGATTCTCAATAGATGGACAGCCAAAGAGGTAAATCAAAATCAGATTTCAGAAGTATACAGCGACCATCGTACGTGAAACGAAATCCTATGCATAATGCAAGTTAGCGTAAGCACAAACAATGAATTATACCTTATGAACAAGCAAGAATGCGATGCAAACTGGAATGGGATTCTAGTTTACAATCAAGATCCAGGCTGGCCTCCTTTCGATTTAGGGACACTGATATAGAAGTACTCTCTCAACGCGTATATCTCTGGAGTCTGCCCCCATTCAATCAGGGCGTCAAAGCAATACTTAACTGCACACGGAAAAACGGTGCACAGACGACGGAAACCAAATCTTCTCGGACATGTAGAAAAGAAAGGGATATTCAAAGGGCTAAAAGGTTACCGCAAAGTAGAGCTAAAAATGTAGAGAATTTCTAGTCAAACATGGTTGGAACTACTAGAAACTTGGAGCTATGTACCCATCAAAATATGACTGAAAATGAGCATCAAATTCGGGCCACACATAATATACATGTTGATGATCTATTACATAATGAACACATGTCTAACAAGAGTCGACAAACTATGCTAAAGTGGCTCAGATAGACTTTAGAGGATAGCAAATTGAGTGCCCATTTACTTGGTAGAACAAGATCAAGCTCTTGCCATGAATCAAGTAATTTTGTGGATTATTCTCTTATTCCAATATCATCTAATGAAGAGACGCTTATTTTTAAAGATCTATGTGATCATGGACATTGGATGAGTAGTCTCCAATGAAAAATGGATTCCATACATAGGAATGGTAGTTGAGAGTTATGAGAATTGCCAAAACAAAAAAATACCATTGGTACAAAGTAGGTTTACAAATTTAAGAGAAATTCAGATTGTAGCATTGACTACTACAAAGCTAGACTAGTTTCCAAAGGATATATGCAATAATTTGGCATTCACTATGAGGAAACTTTTGCACCTATTTCATGCATGACTATCATTCATATTGTGGTTGCATTGGATGCCCAACGAGGTTGGAAACTACATCATTTGGACATGAAAAACAACTCTCTTGAATCATTATTTGCAAGAAGAGATCTATGTGAAATAACCACCTAGAGTTTCCATTAAAGAGCAAGAGTATATGGTTTCTTACTTCCATAAAGCCTTGTATGCTCTCAAGCAAGCTCCACGTGCATGACGTGATAAAATCTATAGGCACTTGATAGCTCTTGGCTTCATATGTAGTCCCATTGAAAGCACACTCTATGTATGCAAACATGGGACTGTTCTTACACTACTTGCTCTTTACATTGGTGACATCCTATTGATTGGGTCATATTATGTAAAACTTGACATCATTATGGCTAATTTGAATAATATTTTTTATGTCACTTATCTTGGCCTATTGAGCTACTATCTTTGCATCATGTTTGTCTTTGTTGAGGGGGGAATTCATATGCACCAACCAAAGTGTACTCTATGTATGCAAAGATAGGGTTGTTCTTACACTCCTTGTTCTTTATGTTGATGACATCCTATTGATTGGATCAAATGATGCAAAACTTAACATCATTATGGCTAATTTGGATCATACTTTTTATGTCACTTATCTTGGCCTCTTGAGCTACTATGTTTGCATCACATTTGTCTTTGTTGAGGGGGGAATTCATATGCACCAACCAAAGTATGTTGAAAAATTAGTTCAGCATAATGGCTTTGAGGATTGCAAGCCAATTTCCACACGATTGGAGACGTTCTCTGTTGAGGACTCCACTAACACATTTGTCACTTCTTTTCATCAACAAGTTCTGGAATGTCTTACATGTGCATGCATCACAATGTTGGATATGCAGTATGCAATTTCCTAGTTGAGTCAATGCATCCATAGCCTCGGGACTAAGGATTGGAAAGTGGTGAAACATATGTTTACATATTTCAAATGCACTTTGCATTTTGGTCTCTTTTATGGTAGAGATATTCAACTGCATTTATATGATTTTAGAGATACTGATTAGGCTGGTTGTTATGATACTTGCATGTTGAATGACCACCATTCATAGCATTCGTGCACTTGCAACCCATCATGGTTGGAATGTATATTAGTTGCACACTAGGTCTACATTTGTGAATGATGACTTGTTTTGTGTAGAAAGGGCATGATAACAAAGTCTCTAGATTTAAAAAAAAACATTATATGGCTTGAAAGAAGCACGAAGTGCTTGGTGTGAAGAGATACATGCCTACTTGACTAGACATGGTTTTGAGGATAGTCCAACTAGGAGCACCTTATATGTTCAACATGTAGATGATGTCCTTCTACTCATTGTTGAATATACTGATGACATGCTTCTCACTCATCCTAATAAAAAGCATATTGATGAATTTTAAGGCTGATTTGCATGCCTCTATTAAGATGCCAGATTTGGGGCATTTGCATCATTATTTGGGCACTCAATTTATGCAAGTTAATGGGTGAATATATTTGTGACAAAGAAAAAACACAATATTGCAATGTATTGGCCTTCACTATTGCAAACTTATTGCATCTCCCAAGGAAACATGTTTAAGGGTTACTATCTTCATGATGTTGGAGATGCATTTGATGTTTTTCTATGAGCAGATTATTCGATGCTTAATTTACTTAGTTATGCTATTGCCCAAATGAGCAAGTTCATGGACTGCCTAGGTTTCAAGCATTGATAGGCACTTAAATGCATCTTTTGCCACTTGAGTGGTACCTGATTACTTGGACTGTTTTATCCCAAGGGACGATCTTCACTACGAGATTAAAATGCTTTTTTGACTCAAACCAGGCTTGTTGTTATGATACTCGTGTGTCTTTCAATGGTTTTTCCTTTATGCATGGTAGCTCTCGCATATCCTCCTTGACCAAGAAGCGTTTTACTTCTAGTTGTGAGGCTACGTATAATGAAGCTTTCACAACAATGGTTTAGCATGTGTCGCTCAAACATCTTTTTGTTGATTTGGATGTTGATCAATCTTGTGCCACCACCACCATCTTCATTGACAGTCAGAGCACATTGCCAGTTGCAAGGAGCCCTATGTTACATGCTCACACAAAGCACATTGAGGTGCACTATCATTATGTCAGGAAGAGGTTCTCTACTACAAAGGTCAGTTTGTCTTATGTTCCAACATAGGGTAATGTTGGAGAAATTTTCACAAAGGCTCTTCCTAGGGAGAAGTTTGTGGCTTTTCGAAAAGCTTTGGGCTTACTTCCTTTTGTGGACTAATATATTTGCACATATCTTGGAACTTCCTCATACATGAGTGCCAACTCCTTCTTCATGCATCACTGGCAGGGGGGATTTGTTGATATATTTCAATAGTGATGTGTATAAACACACTTAGGATTATCAAGCTACTTTTTTTTCCCTCTTTACAAGTTCTTTTTTCCTAGCTTGTTTATATGCCTATAATGCTAATGGGTCACTTACCTTTGTACATTCACTTTGTAATACATTCTATGTTCTTTTGTGCTCGAAGCTTCTTCTTCTTCCTTGTGCTATTTGTGGACTTTTGCAATTCCAACAAAAGTTATGTATGTCGCATATGTATGTTCATGTATGTTGTAACTCCATAATAGAAAAAGAAGTTGCACTCGGAAATAAATGCTCTTCATCTTATCCAATTACCAATACAAATTTTTAAAGTTACGCTAGGGATGTGGGTAGAATGGATATGTCCAATATTTAGTTAGTCCAAGATTTATACGGTCTCATTAGTTGCTCTAATCCAGAGTACCCTTGAATCAACTTGCATGTTCACTAATTGTATAACCTATCATTTCTTGTGATGTAACCTGTAATCACTACTTAGATTAGAAAACACAACGAAAAGAACATAGAAGGCTCTTACACGTTCATGTAAGATGCCTTCTTGAACATGCCAATGGCTGTGTTTTCATTTAAATGGAGGTTTGGCAAATTATTACTTCCACGGATTTAATCTTAAAAGTACATTTATACAGGTGAATGGGCATAGTACACGCAAGACCCATGTATCTCACAAAGTAGGGGCTAGAAAAGGTTACAACTCATTTGAACTGACCAAAGGCTTACATGTCCAGCTCAAGGATTAAAAACTAGACCTCCACCTTGAGATGCGAAGGCCAAATCACTCCACCTACGGGACTTGGCCAACGTGTATGTTGCAAAGAGAAATTCGAACATATTAAATAGAAAAATATCACACATAGATTGTCGATAGTATAAATAGTAAATTATCTGCAGGCCATTTATTTATACTGCAGGCTCGCACTACTGATTCTTGAGGATCGTGATGACTGCTTTCAATAATCTTAACCGTGTATTAAGGGTGTAATCTCCTATTCAAAATACTGGATTTCATCTCACATAACCTTCAAGATTCAAGGGCGGGATAGCCCATCAAATTTCAACAGTTTGCATGGGATTATGGAGTAGTAGTCAGCCATAGGAACACATGTACATGTAGATTTCGTGTTTCACATACGAAAGAGAAGAATTCAAGATAAATCGCGAGAGCTTAGTTCATTCCCTGGATGAATTTATCCGTCCAGGATCGTGGGATTTATCTTGCTTTATCCATGAACGGGTCCCTGAACTAAATGCAGATGGCCAATTCTCTACTGGCAAAGGCTCCCTCTTCATTGATCTTGATAAAGGATCTACGACTGACAGATCGTCTCCTTTGATCATGTTGCAGACCAGTCTCGTGTTTGGGCAAGCGTCCGGAGAACGGTTGCAGCACATGAGAGCGATATGCAATATCTTCCTCCATTGCTCAATCAGAAGTTCCGAGATCTCGAGCCGCATTTTCCAATCAATGGCCTCTATCAGATTATCGTTGACATGAAGGTTCCACACCCATTCAGTCAGCCTCACCTCTTCTATTTTCAACTTTGAGGTAATCGATAGCACGACATCCGCGAGCGACTTCGAGCATAAGCACTCCAAATCCATTGACATCTGCCTTGTCGGAAAATTTACCTGAGAATGCCACCTTAGGTGCAATATAACCAGTTGTACCTGTAGCAGTCATGGTGATTGCATCCATCTAGGCATAGCTTATGAGCCTTGCCATACCAAAATCACCTAGTAAGGGCTCAATTTCGTCGGTCAGAAGGACATTCGCTGCCTTCACATCCCTGTGAAGTACGCATTCCCCCACACCAAAGTGCAGAAATGCTTGTGCAGATCCACAGGCCCGTAGGCGCACGTATACCAAGACGTTACTCACACGAATAACATAACAGACTTGTTTTATTATTAATTGAATGTGTATAAATAGATTACAGGGGCCGCAACCCTTTCAGGTGCGCCGTTACCAAGAGTCGTGGTTGGTGAGCAACGTGGCACTTCCACGTGTGTCCGTTACTCAGCGCCAACACTCCCCCTTAACGGCAACACGGAATGCCACAGTTACAATGTTAGAGCTGTGCTGTATCACATAATCCTAGATGTTTGCTGCACTGTGTAAATTTATCAGCAGCTAACGGTTTGGTTAACAAATCTGCCCACATGAGGTGTGTGGAGACATAGGTGAGTTGTAATTTCTTCTGCTCGACCAGTTCGCGTATATAATGATATTTCAAATCCACGTGCTTCGTTTTTTCTGAGTGCTTGGGGTTACTGGCCAGCTGAATACATGATTGATTATCACACATAATCTTTAATGATATAGGCTGGGATGGTAGGAGCTCCTTGAGTAATGTTTGCAGCCATACTCCTTCTTTAGCAGTTAGTGCAAGGGCCACAAACTCAGCCTCTGCAGAGGATAAAGCCACTGATGTTTGCTTCTTGGAGAACCAGGCCACCGCACCACCTGCAAGCATAAAGACACCACTAGCAGTAGATTTCCGAGTATCTATTTCACCCCCCCAGTCAGAATCCGACCAACCAAGTAACTCAAGTGGAGGATCATGACTGAAAGAGCGAGTAAAGCGGATGCCATGATGCTTAGTATGTTTTAAATAGCGAATGCAGCGTTTTAGTGAGTACCAATGTGACAAGGAAGGATTATGCATAAATCGGGAGAGGTAATTGATGGCAAAACAGAGGTCGAAACGGGAACAAGACACCAAGTAGCGAAATTTTCCAATGAGCGGCCGCACGAGAGATAAAACGCGAAGAGAAGAGTCGTCCGAGGTGGGAGTGTGTGAGGGAGAGTCATATATAGAATGTTTGGTCTTAAGGGCTAGAGGGGTACGAACAGGTTTGACAGTATCAAAACCATAAGTGGATAGTAAATCAGAGGCAAACTTTGACTGATGAAGGTAAAGCATGCCTCGAGGCCGGTCACGGATGACATGCATACCCAAGACGTATGTGAGAGGGCCTAGGTCAGTGGTAGTAAAGGCAGTACGCATTTCGGCCTTGGTTTGATTTATCAAAGATCGAGTAGAGCCAAAAATGGCAATGTATCCCAAGACGCCAGGGCGTGTGGTTGAGTCCCTCGCCTCTTGAGGCGGGGGCGAGGGTTCGATCCCCCTGCGCTGCGGGATACTTGTATCTGCCTTCGGGCGTGTAATCCGCCTTCGAGCGCGCAAAACCAGTCGATGTATGGGCCTCCGGGCCGTCCACCTTGTCTGCCCCTGCTCTTGTGGGATAAGGGGGGTCCCATGGGTACTATGCCCTTCATTGTACAGTTGTTTCTCTTTCAAATTAAAGTCAGGGGGAGTAGGCCTCGGCCGAACCTCCATTTTAAAAAAAAAATGGCAATGTCATCAACGTAAAGGGCAACGATGAGGAGAGCAGAGGATGTATGACGAGTATAGATGTTCGAATCTGAGAGCAAACGATGATAGCCCTGTGAAAGCATAAAGTCATTGAATTTTTGAAACCAAAGTCTAGGGGATTGTTTCAAACCATATATAAGGATCTCTGTAGGCGGCAAACATATTCAGGATGCGTAGGGGAAACGAAATGCTCAGGTTGATCCATATACAGTTCTTCGGGGAGGTCGCCATGAAGAAAAGCTGTTTGAATATCGAGGTGGTCAATCTCCAAATCATATTGAGCAGCTAAGGCAAACAATACACGAAGAGACGTAAGACGGACAACTGGAGAAAACGTGTCTTGATAATCAACACCAGGAATTTGCGTATAGCCACGGGCTACAAGACGAGCTTTGTAGCGGGCAACAGAGCCGTCCGGGTTGAATTTTCGACGCAACAGCCATCGACAGGATATGGGACGACGACCAGGTGGAAGTGGTGTAAGTACCCAAGTGTGGTTTTGTAGGAGTGAATTATATTCATCCTCCATAGCTTTGCGCCAAGCAGGGGCATCAGGTCCACTGAGAGCATCAGCAAGTGAGAGAGGGTCCTCGACAGTGAGGGCAAGATCTTCTAAGTGCAGGCAATCAGCCGAGGAGCAATCCATCGAGGGCGTCCCCAAGAGGGGGCTAGTCTCATCGTAGATATCTGCAAGTTGACGGAAACGATCATGGTCAGAGGTAGGACTTGTAGGACGCGTATATCTTTGTAGTCTGCCCCCATTCAATCGGCGCTTCGAAGCCATACTTAACTGCACACGGAAAAATGGTTCACAGACGACAGACAGACTGCGGCGAAAGCAACGAAATGTTCTGGGACGCCCAGAAAAGCAGCTGGGGATGCAGGAAAATGTTTAAGACCATAAATGGATTGGTGAAGTTTGCACACGTGTGTGGGAAAATCAGGAGACTCAAAGTGCTCGGGTTGATGCATATATATTTCTTCAGGTAAATCACCATGAAGAAAAGCTGTTTGGGTATCACGATCGTCAATTTCCAAGTCCAACTCAGTGGCTATGGCAAAGAGGATTCGAAGAGAGGTGAGGCGTATAACTGGTGAAAAAGTATCAGAGTAGTCTAGTCTAGGGATTGTGAAAATCCCCTAGCAACAAGGCATGCTTTGTAGCGAGCCACAGTGCCATCAGGAGCATATCTTTTACGAAGAATCCATCTGCAAGAGATGGGCTTCCGTCCAGGAGGTAGAGGTGTTAAAGTCCAAGTGTTGTTGGAGTTAAGTGACTGGATTTCATTGCGCATAGCCTCAAGCCAAAGCTCCTTTTCAGGGCCAGAAAGGGCATCAGCGCAAGATGTGGGGGAATCATCAAGAAGAGACACATCTTCAAGATGAAGAGAATCGGGAAAGTTTGGATTATGGTCATGAGTGGACTGAAAAGCATAAAAGTCACTAAGTGGACGTTTCTTAGTGTTTGATGTTAAATCAGAATCAGAGTGAGTGGGGGAAGCATCTCGAAGAAGATGAGGACAACGACCATGACCACCCTATTGTCTAAGCACTGGATAGGGAGTGTCAAAGCCTAAAGAGCGATGAGATGAGGACTTCCTAGTAGACCGATTTCTAGATGGGAGAGGTCCTGGAGTGATTGGTAGTGGTGGAGTTGGAATGTCCTCATGAAGAGGTAATGGAATGGCTAAAGGAGGAGGGTCATCATTAAGAGGTATCTCTATATTGCCCTTAGATGAGGAAGTAGAAAGAGGTGAGTCAGATCGTGCCTCTTGAGAGGTCTTAAAATGCTGAGATGGGGAGGATGAAGAATCAATTAATGCTCCTTCATCAAATATCATTGTAGGACTATAAAAGAATCTTTTAGTGGAACTATTATAAAGGCGATGGCCTTTGATGCCAAATGCATCCCCATATCCTACAAAGATTGCACGTGTAGCGTTGGTCAAGTTTACGACAGTCATGCTAAGGGCGGAGGCCATATGTGGGACAGCCAAATATACGAAGATGAATGTAGTTTGGTGGGCATCGAGTCCGTCCATAAGGTGTAAGGAATGCCATTAACAGGCTTATTATAAAGTCTATTTGAAAGATAGCAGGCAGTCATGATTGCTTCTTCGCAAAAAGAATGAGGAAGGTTTGCAACAGTAAGCATACTACGGGATATGTCAAGAAGCATCTGATTACGACGTTCAACCAAGCCATTCTATTGAGGAGTATCAGGTATGGTCAAACGATGGTGTATGCCTTTAGAGGAAAGGGAGGATTGAAATAAGCGAGACATATATTCACCTCCATTATCAGTTTGGAGGGATTTAATCTTGGAACTATGATAATTCTCTACAAGATTACAATAGCGTTGAAACACAGATAATACTGTGGGAGAATTCTTATGAGTTAGGAAGGAGACAACCATAAATCACGTATAATCGTCAATAAAGGTTATAAGGTATCGATGCCCCATGAGTGAGTCCACCTGGAACGGTCCACAGAGATCAGAATGTATGAGTTTTAGTGGTGCTCATGTGGAAGATGTACTAGATGGAAACTTAGAGTTGGCAAGTTTCCCATATAAACACCCTTCACAGAGCTTAAGATGACAGTCCTTAGGTAAACGAATATTAGAAGCTAGGTTGCTACTTGATAGAAGCTTCATGGTTTCGAAATTGGGATGACCAAGCCTATAGTTCCATAAGAGGCATTTATGATTGGAGTTGTTGGGTGAGTGTGCACTAAAGCACATATGCGCCCTATCTGTTTCACCTAGCAGATAAAGACGACCTATCTTAGGACATGCAAACGAAAGTGTATGACCAATGGAACAGCGCTGTCGACTTATACATGCATGAGCAGTAAACAGAAAAGAAGTATTTTCAGAGGCGACGACCTATCTTAGGACATGCAAACAAAAGTGTATGACCAATGGAACAGTGCTGTCGAATTATACATGCATGAGCACTAAACAGAAAAGAAGTATTTTCAGAGGCAAGTTTAATTACGGAAATAAGGTTACCATTCACATTGGGTATGCAAAAAACATCATCAATAATGGGAAGTGTGCCATAAGAGAGAAGTATATTAGCTGATCCTTTCCCAGTGGCTGAGAGAGAGCCATTGATTCCAAAACAAACTTTGACAAAATGTGTCAAAGGATGGAAGTTATTTAAAATATCAGGAGAGCATGCTATATGGCAAGTCGCCCCTCTATCAAGAATCCATGTATCAGTAGATAATGGAAGAGATGAGTTATCAGCCATGTAAGCAAGAGGGGGTTCATCCTCAGATGAACATGGTTCATTTGGGTGAGAGAACAAGTCCGACTCCGAAATTGAGTCATGCTCAGAACAAGTTTCTAAGTCATTAGCCACATGAACACGTCGTGAAGAAGAATGATGCTTACAAGAATTAGACGACTTTGCAGAGAATGTAAGAACATGTGGCCGTCGGGAATGTGAACCTGAATATTTGGAAGATGATGGATGAAATGAACGCCCAGAATCTGAGTCTTTATGTTTGAAAAAAGGACGTTTGTCCTTTCGAAGATGTGGTGGTTTGTAGCATTGTGATGCCATGGCCAACGACGGAAGATTAGACTATGCAAACGACATGGTTTCGTTGTGGAGAGAGTAATCTTGCAGAATGAGGGGAATGACTGTTGCGATTGATAACTGGTTATTTACTGTCAATGAGAAAATAAAAGATTGAAAAGAAGACAACAAAGCAGATAGGAGAAGTACGACCTGAGCCAGGGATGGTAATTCAAAGCCGGACAGAAGCAAATCATCGAGCATTTTGCACCATTTTCGAAGAAAGTAATTTGGTTCATCAACGTCTGTCATTTTCAAATTCAGAAGGGAGTGCATGTAATGGACTTGTACTGCCATTCCCTTTTGCTCATATAGTTGATGAAGTGTCCACCATATGCCATGCGGAGAGTTTTGAAGTCGAGCTGCTTGCTTTTCTGGGTCGCCCATATGAAGTAGAAGCTCCAGCCGCGCAAAAAGGTCTTTGTGTTCCCATTTGTTGATAGCGGCACCATTGTTAGGGTTAGTGCAATCAGGACAAAGTTATGTGCCCTCGACAATGCCAAGAAGCTTCAAATTCTATAGGACAATGAGCATTGTTATGCCCCAGTGCTAAAAATTGGAGTCTGTGACTTTGTCTAGTTTATAGGATCTTGAAGTGGATGCATCCGCCATGGTGATCAATCACAACACACACCAATCAAGTCCGAAAATATCGGGTGTGGGAGGTTGTTGTAGGCATGCATGAAGCTGTTATGTCTGGCGTGATACCATGCAGGAAAATGACAGAGCATCTGGCGACGCTTTTACCTGACACTTATCCTTAATTGGTTCATATTTTTATTACGGAGTGGTTATTTTATAGCGTTACAAGGAGACGGTTTATATATGTTGCATCTGTTTAGAAGAGGCATGATGTCGTGGCAGCTCTTAGCCACATGGTGCGCCAACAGAGGACGTGTAGAACGGTAGAACTTCCGTCTTCGGATGCAAATGCATTATGGTCGCTAAGGGTGTTTGAGATAAGGGACATGCTAGATTATTACCTTTGTGCTCCGTCGATAGATGATCATACACATTTTCTTGAATAAAAATTACATTCTTGTTACGATCAATGTCATTCTTCAATCAACAGGCTTATGAAAAATTTTTTTGTCCATTGCAAAAAAAATGAATGTTAGTTATGTAAAGCTACACAATATCTAATTATGCGGCTTAAATACACAAACTCATCAAATATATGCATCCATACACATATACACACACAACATATGCATACATACATTCACACATGTACATACGCACACATACATACACATACAATATTACATACACATATACATATATTACATACACACATGCATATTACATGCTCACATACACATTAGGTACAGAGATGCATATTCATGCATATGCATGCATGCATAGACACATATACATACACACTTACATACATATACACACACACTCACATATATACATACACACTCACACCTATACACACACACTCACATACATATATACACACTCACATATATACATACACACTCACACTTTTAGGTTTTTTACATATATATAATTAAATATATAAAAATTAGTGTTTAGGGTTTTTAATTAAATTATATATATATATATATATATATATATATATATATATATATATATATATATATATATATATATATAATATACAATTTTAGTATAGATATATAAATATGAAAAGAGCTAGTGTTTTAAATATATAAATTAAATATATTAAAATAGGATTTTAGGGTTTTTTATTGAATTAAATATGTATAAGTAAATTAAAAAAAAGAGTTTTATGTTTAATATTAACATATAATCATATATTTATGAAAATTAGGAAAAATTAGGTTGTTTACACATGCATACACACATATACACATAGGATTAGGATTTAGGTATTTAGGATTAGGGTTTCTAGGTTGTTTACATATGCATACATACATATACACACATAATACACATACATATACACATATATACATACACATGTAAATAGACATATACGTATTTTAGGTCTAGGTCATTAGGATTAGCATTTTAGGGTTTTTATGCATGCATACATATATATACATATATACACATATAATACATATACACATACACATGTATATACACACGCATACACACACATATGTGTTTTAGGTCTAGGCCTTTAGGATTAGGCTTTTAGGTTCTTTACACACACATATATATATATATATATATATATATATATATATATATATATATATATATATATATATATATATATATATATATATATATATATATATATATATATATATATAATCAAATATATAAAAAATAGAGTTTTAGGATTCTTTAATTAAATTAAATTTGTATAAGAAAATAATGAAGAGAAAAATTAAGAATAAATATGATTTTAGTATAGATAAATAAATATGAAAAGAGTTAGTGTTTTAAATATATAAATTAAATGTATATAATTAAATATATAAAAATAGAATTTTAGGGTTTTTTATTGAATTAAATATATATAATTACATATGTTAAAAATATAGTTTTAGGTTAAGTATTAGCATACATAATCATATATTTATAAAAATTAGGAGAAAATATATTGTTTACACATGCATACACACATATATACATTGGATTATGGTCTAGGTTTTTAAGATTAGGGTCTTTTAGGATGTTTACACATGCCTACATACATATTCACACATAATACAGATTTACATACACATATATACACATGCATATAGACATATACATGTTTTACATCTAGGTTGCTAAGATTAGGGTTTTAGGGTTTTTAAGAGTTTTTACACATGCATACATATATATACAAATATACACATAGGATTAGGGTTTTAGGATGCTTACACATGCATACATACATATACACATATACACACAGAATACATATACACATACACATGTATATACACATGCATACATAAATATACATGTTTTAGGTCTATTTCAATAGGATTAGGGTTTTAGGGCTTTTACACATGCATACATATATATACACATGTACACATATAATACATATACACATACACATGTATATACACATGCATACACACATATAAATGTTTTAGGTTTAGGTCTTTAGGATTAGGTTTTCATGTTTTTAACATATAGATAATTAAATATATAAAAAAAGATTTTTAGGGTTTTTAATAAATTAGAAAAAAATTCAAGAAGAAAAGAAAAAAAATTTAAGAAAAAAATTATGATTTTAGTATAGATAAATAAATATGAAAAGAGCTAGTGTATTAGTTAGACAATTAAATATATATAATCAAATATATTAAATTAAATATATATAATAATGGATGCTTTGATAAAAAGGACTACAAAACCTTCGCTACAATTTGCATTGTCCCTATGATCAGCAAGTGGACCCAAACGATATTGGACTCGTAACCTCTCATGGACAAAAGAGAACAAAGATGGAGGTAGAAGTGCAAGGTACTGGTAGCACTACACAGAATGAACACATGGAAGAAATGCTCAAAGTATTTTATGAGATGGACGAAGATCATGATGGTGGAAAATATATTGTGGGTTCCATGGAAATGATAGAATTTCTGTGATTAAAAGTATCAGGTGTGTGTAGAAGTGCGAGAGACACACGAGAAGCACACATAAGGAGCACAAACGCAGCAAGACACATAGAGAAGACGATGGCTGGAATAGCTCTCTCTATTGACCATAATCTAAACTGAAGTGAGAGATGAATAATATCCCTAAGTATAAAGTACAACCACATATTAGAGTATCAAGTATGTGGTAACATGGGGAAAAAACCTCTTGTCAAGGCTATAGTAAAAAGTGCCCATGTATATGGAAAAGGTTCACATCAAAGCTACGCGAGGAACACATAAGTGTAACACACCCCCCTAGAGCGAATGATGTGAACACATACTGGGAGTGACAGATCAGCCCCCACAAGGTAATAAGCCTAAAGCTTTGCGAAAAGCTTCAAAATTTTCTCGTGGAATAGCTTTGGTGAATATGTTTGCCACATTAACTTAATAGGCACATATACCAAATCAATATCTCTTGCATGAAGGCGCTCTCTCACATAGTAATAATGTGCCTCAATATGTTTGGTCCGTGCATGAAACACAAGGTTTCGTGCAACAACCAAAGCACTTTGACTATCATTGAGAATATGCATAGTAGCATCAATCTCCATGCAAAGATCCATCAATAGGCCTCTCAGCCTCATACACTCCACTATAGCTGTGAAAACTACCTTGTACTCAGCTTGACAACTTGATGTCGCCACTGTAGGTTGCTTCTTACTCAACCAAGTTATTCATGAGTCTCCAGAGAAAAAGAAATTACCACTAGTGGACACACGAGTATTACAACAACCAGCCCAATCACTATCTGTAAAAGCATGCAAGCATGGTTGAATATCTCTACCATAAAAGAGACCTAAGCTCAAAGTGCCTCGAAGATATATAAACACATGTTTCACTGCTTGCCAATGCTTAGTGTCAGGGCTATGCATGAATCGACTCAACTAGGAAACTACATACTATATATCCGGCCTTGTGTTGCATGCATATATAAGACATCCGATAGCTTGCTGATAAACAGAAGTGTCAAATGCATCATTGAAATC
The DNA here is from genome assembly GCA_020310875.1 of Ceratopteris richardii. NCBI lineage: Eukaryota > Viridiplantae > Streptophyta > Polypodiopsida > Polypodiales > Pteridaceae > Ceratopteris > Ceratopteris richardii. Next base: position 44,688 of record MU261809.1, on the reverse strand, counting down.
CTCAACTGAGAACGTGAATCATGTCTCAATTGGTGTGGAAACTAGCTTGCAATCGTGAAAGTCAAAACACTGAAGTAGTTTCTCAAGATACTTCGCTTGATGCATAACAATTCCTCCCTCAACAGACACAAAATAGATGCCAAGATAGTAGCGCAAAAGACCAAGATAAGTGACATCAAAAGTATGCTCCAAATCAACCATAAGAATGTCAAGTTTTGCATCACATGACCCAGTCAAGAGTATGTGATCGATATAAAGAACAAGCACTATAAGATCAGCCCCATTTTTGCGTACATAGAGTGTGCTTTCAATCAAACTACATGTGAAGCCAAGAGCAATCAAGTGCTTATGGATTTTATCATACCATGCATGTGGAGCTTGCTTGAAACCATACAAGGCTTTGTGCAAGCGAAAAACCATATGCTCTTTCCCTTTCATAGAGAATCCAAGCGGTTGCTTCATAGGTTTTTTGGCTTGGAGGGGGGGAGTGGCGGTAGACGTAAACTGATTAGAAGTTGATTTCTTTTGGTTTTCCATCAACAAGGACTCTTTGAGCAAAGGACAATCATGGATCCAATGCCCTGCTTGAAACACTTGTAGGACGCATGTGGTAAATTGCGATAAAGGACTTTTCTTTCATGGAAAAGGTTACCTTTAGAGTCTTGAATGGAAAGAGAGGTTTTAACAGGCTTGCTAATATCAATCTCCACAAGAACTTGAGGATCCCATTTGGGGCTCACAAACCCACTAGCCTTGTGACCAAGGACTTTTCCAAGGAGAGCACATAGGTTGTCGGTCCAAGGATAAAACTCGAGTGGGAGGTCTGGGAGCTCCACCTAGACAGACACCCTAGTAGGCTTAGGGCCTCTTGGGTTGAAGGCACTAAACCATCTAAAGAAGGAGATAGGAGTGGATTTGATTATCCACTGCCCTTCTATAATGATCCTCAAAGCACTACTTGAGTCCCAAAAAAAAAAGGAAATAACCATTAGGAAGATACTGAATGCTTATAACAAATAAGCCTCTGTTTCCCAAATTAAATCTGATCCATTGTTTCAAAGCTTTGTAAGGTGGACCTGGACCATGGCGAAGAGCTATTACTACTCTACCAATGAGCTGTTTTTGCGAGCTAATGAACGAGGATTTTTCAATAACTAACGTATCCTGCTCAGCAACAGTATTAACATATGTTTTGTCGCTCATAAAACACTCACGAAACCTTGACTCAGTAGCGTTATCTTTATTAGAGACCATAAACCTAGTATCGTCAAAGGCCGACATCGTTCCTATGAAACTACAGTTGTTGTTCAAATCTTGTGCAAAAGATTTGCATGTGTTAGGTTCTATGGGGCCTAGTACAACAGAGGTAAAAAAAGGATTCAAGTTTATCTTTCCACCATTATCAACAACACTGTAATCACTTGGACGAGGGGACAGAAGATCCACAGTGGCAATTTTTGAAGGCGATCCCGAAGTGCAAAGCACTTGCATTGCCTCTTGCGAGTTAGCCATGGGTTGATTGTCGAGCAAAGAAGAAGGCATTGTGGGAAAGGCAGCCACCGTGTCGACTCCCCCCTAGGGGGAGAGGGAGGAGCATGAAGAGATGACCAGTACCGAGCTCCAATGAGAAGCTAAACTGCAGCTGTCAATGAATGAGTCAGTCTGCCCATATCCATGCTATAACCTTCAATATTGAAGGGCAGGATAGCCCATCAAATTTCAACACTTTTGCATGGGAGAATGAAGGTAGCAGTCAGCCATAAGAACACATGCACGTGTAGATTTTGTGTCTGCCATATGAAAGAGAAGAATATAAGCTAAATCGTGAGAATGGGTCGCCGAGCTAGATGCAGATGGCCAATTCTCTACTTGCAAAGGATCCTCGTTTATTGATCTTGATAAAGGATCTAAGACTAGAAAATCAAATCCTTTGATCATATGGCAGACCCGTCCATGTTTTGCTCGATCAGAATTTCCGAGATCTCGAGCCGCATTTTCCAATCAAGGGCCTCTATCAAATTATCATTGAGATAAAGGTTCCACACCCATTCAACCAGCCCCACCTCTTCTATTTTCAACTGTGAGGTGATTGATAGCACGATATCCACAAGAAACTTCCAACATAAGCACTCCAAATCCATAGAAATCTGCCTTGTCGAAAAATTTACCTCAGCATACCACCTGAGGTGTAATATATAAGTGATTGTCCTCTAGGGGAAAAGGCCATTGGCACTAAGTGGGTATACAAGTTGGAAAGTAAGCTTGATGGAACAATTGACATGTACAAGGTGAGGTTTGTTGCATCATGGTTGGAATGTATATCACTTGGACACTAGGTCTACGTTTGTGAATGATGACTTGATTTGTGTAGAAAGGGCACTGTAACAAATTATGCAGATTGAAAAAAGCCTCATATGGTTGAAGCAAGCACCAATTACTTGGTACAAAAAGATACATGCCTACCTGATTGGACATGGTTCTAAGAATAGTCAAACTAAGAGCACCTTATATGCTAGGCATGTGGATGATGTACTTCTAATTATTATTGCATATATTGATGGCATGCTTCTCACAGCTCTTAATAAGAAGAATATTGATGAGTTTAAGGCTGAGTTGCATGCCTTTATTTACATGCGAATTTTGGGGCATTTACATCATTATTTGGGCATTCAGTTTATGCGAGTTGATGGATGAATAGCTTTGTGATAAAAAATATCTTGACACATTATTGGAATTTATTGGCCTTGAAGATTGCAAACCTATTGCAAATCCCATGTAAAAAGGTTTATGTTTTAAGACTTCATGATGTTGGACATGCATTTGATGTTTTTCTCAATGAGAAAATTATTGGATGCTAAATTTACTTGTGCATAACTCTATGTGATACTCACTTGGTTATTGCCCAAATGAGCAAGTTTTTGCATTGCCTAGGTGTCAAGCATTGGCAGGTGGTTATGTGCATCTTTCGCTACTTGAGTGGTACCTGGTTACTTGGATTGTTTTATCCCAAGTGGGGGGGGGGGGGGGTCTTGATGCCCACATTGAAATGCTTTTCTTGACTCAGACCACATTTATTGTTGTGATACTCTTGTGTGTGCCACTCATTTTTGCTTCATGTTTGGTAGCTCATGCATATCTTCATTCCGCAAGAAGCATCCTAATCTGACTACTTCTAGTTATGAGGTTGAGTATAAGGAAGCTTTCACAACAACTATTTAGCATGTGTCATGCAAACATCTTTTTGTTGAATTGGGCATTGGTGAATCTTGTGACACCATCATCTTCATTGATAGTGAGAGCCCATTGGTAGCTCCAAGGAACCCTATGTTCCATTATCACACAAAGCACATTGAGGTGCACTATCATTATGTTAGGAAGAGGTTCTCTAATGTAGAGATCAGTTTGTCTTATGTGACCACATAGGATAACATTGTAGACCTTTTCACAAAGGTTGTTCCTAAGGAGAAGTTTCAAGCTTTTACTAGAACTTTGGGCTTACTTTCCTTTGTGGATTGATCTCTTTTCATGTAGCTTGCAACTTCCTTATACATGAGTGCTAGCGCCTTGTTCACCGCATCACTATCAGGGTGGATTTATTGATACATCTCAATAGTGAGGTTTGTGAACACACTTAGGATTGTTGGGGCACTTTTTCCCCTCTTTAGGAGGTTTTTCTTCTCTAGTTTGTAAATATGCCTATAACCCTCATGGGTCACGTATCTATGTACATTCCGTTGCTTATACAATTTTTTTTGTGTTGTGCTCCAAGCTTCTTCTTCTTCTTCCTTATGCTATTCATGGGCTCTTTCAATTCCAACAAAATTTATGTATGGTGCATATGTATGTTCATGTATGTTGTAACGCCATCATAGAAAAAGAGGTTGCACTCCGAACTAAATGTTCTTCATCTTATCCAATTACCGATACGAGTTTTGAAGCTACACTAGGGATGTGGGTAGAATTGATATATACTATATGTAGTTAGTCCAAGATGTATACGGTCTTGATGACTCGCTCTAATCCACTCTAGACTTAAATGAGCTTGCATATTCACCAATTGCATAACCTATCATTTCTTGTGATGCCTTCTTCAGCATGTCAATGGGTATGTTTTCTTAGTTAGCGTAAGCACAAACAATGAATTATACCTTATGAACAAGCAAGAATGTGATGCAAACTGGAATGGGATTCTAGTTTACAATCGAGATCCAGGCTGGCCTCCTTTCGATTTAGGGACACTGATATAGAAGTACTCTGTGAACGCGTATATCTCTGGAGTCTGCCCCCATTCAATCAGGCGTCAAAGCAATACTTAACTGCACACGGAAAAACGGTGCACAGATGACGGAAACCAAATCCTCTCGGACATGTAGAAAAGAAAGGGATATTCAAAGGGCTAAAAGGTTACCGCAAAGTAGAGCTAAAAATGTAGAGAATTTCTAGTCAAACATGGTTGGAACTACTAGAAACTTGGAGCTATGTACCCATCAAAATATGACTGAAAATGAGCATCAAATTCGGGCCACACATAATATACATGTTGATGATCTATTACATAATGAACACATGTCTAACGAGAGTCGCCAAACTATGCTAAAGTGGCTCAGATAGACTTTAGAGGATAGCAAATTGAGTGCCCATTTACTTGGTAGAACAAGATCAAGCTCTTGCCATAAATCAAGTAATTTTGTGGGTTATTCTCTTATTCCAATATCATCTAATGAAGAGACAGTTATTTTTAAAGATCTATGTGATCATGCACATTGGATGAGTGGTCTCCAATGAAAAATGGATTCCATACATAGGAATGGTAGTTGAGAGTTATGAAAATTGCCAAAACAAAAAAATACCATTGGTACAAAGTGGGTTTACAAATTTAAGAGAAATTCAGATGGTAGCATTGACTACTACAAAGCTAGACTAGTTTCCAAAGGATATATGCAATAATTTGGCATTCACTATGAGGAAACTTTTGCACCTATTTCATGCATGACTATCATTCATACTGTGGTTGCATTGGATGCCCAACGAGGTTGGAAACTACATCATTTGGACATGAAAAACAACTCTCTTGAATCATTATTTGCAAATAGAGATCTATGTGAAATAACCACCTATAGTTTCCATTAAAGGGCAAGAGTATATGGTTTCTTACTTCCATAAAGCCTTGTATGCTCTCAAGCAAGCTCCACGTGCATGATGTGATAAAATCTATAGGCACTTGATAGCTCTTGGCTTCATATGTAGTCCCATTGAAAGCACACTCTATGTATGCAAACATGGGACTGTTCTTACACTACTTGCTCTTTACACTCGTGACATCCTATTGATTGGGTCATATGATGTAAAACTTGACATCATTATGGCTGATTTGGATAATATTTTTTATGTCACTTATCTTGGCCTATTGAGCTACTATCTTTGCATCATGTTTGTCTTTGTTGAGGGGGGAATTCATATGCACCAACCAAAGTGTACTCTATGTATGCAAAGATAGGGTTGTTCTTACACTCCTTGTTCTTTATGTTGATGACATCCTATTGATTGGATCAAATGATGCAAAACTTAACATCATTATGGCTAATTTGGATCATACTTTTTATGTCACTTATCTTGGCCTCTTGAGCTACTATGTTTGCATCACATTTGTCTTTGTTGAGGGGGGAATTCATATGCACCAACCAAAGTATGTTGAAAAATTAGTTCAGCATAATGGCTTTGAGGATTGCAAGCCAATTTCCACACCATTAGAGACGTTCTCTATTGAGGACTCCACTAACACATTTGTCACTTCTTTTCATCAACAAGTTCTGGAATGTCTTACATGTGCATGCATCACAATGTTGGATATGCAGTATGCAGTTTCCTAGTTGAGTCAATGCATCCATAGCCTCGGGACTAAGGATTGGAAAGTGGTGAAACATATGTTTACATATTTCAAATGCACTTTGCATTTTGGTCTCTTTTATGGTAGAGATATTCAACTGCATTTATATGATTTTAGAGATACTGATTAGGCTGGTTGTTATGATACTTGCATGTTGAATGACCACCATTCATAGCATTCGTGCACTTGCAACCCATCATGGTTGGAATGTATATTAGTTGCACACTAGGTCTACATTTGTGAATGATGACTTGTTTTGTGTAGAAAGGGCATGATAACAAAGTCTCTAGATTAAAAAAAAAACATTATATGGCTTGAAAGAAGCACGAAGTGCTTGGTGTGAAGAGATACATGCCTACTTGACTAGACATGGTTTTGAGGATAGTCCAACTAAGAGCACCTTATATGTTCAACATGTAGATGATGTCCTTCTAATCATTGTTGAATATACTGATGACATGCTTCTCACTCATCCTAATGAATTTTAAGGCTGATTTGCATGCCTCTATTAAGATGCCGGATTTGGGGCATTTGCATCATTATTTGGGCACTCAATTTATGCAAGTTAATGGGTGAATATATTTGTGACAAAAAAAAAACACAATATTGCAATGTATTGGCCTTCACTATTGCAAACTTATTGCAACTCCCAAGGAAACATGTTTAAGGGTTACTATCTTCATGATGTTGGAGATGCATTTGATGTTTTTCTTTGAGAAGATTATTGGATGCTTAATTTACTTAATTATGATATTGCCCAAATGAGCAAGTTCATGGACTGCGTAGGTTTCAAGCATTGATAGGCACTTAAATGCATCTTTTGCTACTTGAGTGGTACTTGATTACTTGGACTGTTTTATCCCAAGGGACGATCTTCACTGCGAGATTAAAATGCTTTTTTGACTCAAACCAGGCTTGTTGTTATGATACTCCTGTGTCTTTCAATGGTTTTTCCTTCATGCATGGTAGCTCTTGCATATCCTCCTTGACCAAGAAGCGTTTTACTTCTAGTTGTGAGGCTACGTATAATGAAGCTTTCACAACAGTGGTTTAGCATGTGTCGCTCAAACATCTTTTTGTTGATTTGGATGTTGATCAATCTTGTGCCACCACCACCATCTTCATTGACAGTCAGAGCACATTGCTAGTTGCAAGGAGCCCTATGTTACATGCTCACACAAAGCACATTGAGGTGCACTATCATTATGTCAGGAAGAGGTTCTCTACTACAAAGGTCAGTTTGTCTTATGTTCCAACATAGGGTAATGTTGGAGAACTTTTCACAAAGGCTCTTCCTAGGGAGAAGTTTGTGGCTTTTCGAAAAGCTTTGGGCTTACTTCCTTTTGTGGATTAATATATTTTCACATATCTTGGAACTTCCTCATACATGAGTGCCAACTCCTTCTTCATGCATCACTGGCAGGGGGGATTTGTTGATATATTTCAATAGTGATGTGTATAAACACACTTAGGATTATCAAGCTACTTTTTTTTCCCTCTTTACAAGTTCTTTTTTCCTAGCTTGTTTATATGCCTATAACGCTAACGGGTCACTTACCTTTGTACATTCACTTTGTAATACATTCTATGTTCTTTTGTGCTCGAAGCTTCTTCTTCGTCCTTGTGCTATTTGTGGACTTTTGCAATTCCAACAAAAGTTATGTATGTCGCATATGTATGTTCATGTATGTTGTAACTCCATCATAGAAAAAGAAGTTGCACTCGGAAATAAACGCTCTTCATCTTATCCAATTACAAATACGAATTTTTAAAGTTACGCTAGGGATGTGGGTAGAATGGATATGTCCAATATTTAGTTAGTCTAAGATTTATACGGTCTTCATTAGTTGCTCTAATCCAGAGTACCCTTGAATCAACTTGCGTGTTCACTAATTGTATAACCTATCATTTCTTGTGATGTAACCTGTAATCACTACTTAGATTAGAATACACAACGAAAAGAACATAGAAGGGTCTAACACGTTCATGTAAGATTTCTTCTTGAACATGCCAATGGCTGTGTTTTGATTTAAATGGAGGTTTGGCAAATTATTACTCCCACGGATTTAATCTTAAAAGTACAATTTATACAGGTGAATGGGCATAGTACACGCAAGACCCATGTATCTCACAAAGTAGGGGCTAAAAAAGGTTACAACTCATTTGAACTGATCAAAGCCTTACATGTCCAGCTCAAGGATTAAAAACTAGACCTCCACCTTGAGATGCGAAGGCCAAATCACTCCACCTACGGGACTTGGTCAACGTGTATGTTGCAAAGAGAAATTCGAACATATTAAATAGAAAAATATCACACATAGATTGTCGATAGTATAAATAGTAAATTATCTGCAGGCCATTTATTTATACTGCAGGCTCGCACTACTGATTCTTGAGGATCGTGATGACTGCTTTCAATAATCTTAACCGTGAATTAAGGGTGTAATCTCTTATTCAAAATACTGGATTTCATCTCACATAACCTTCAAGATTCAAGGGCGGGATAGCCCATCAAATTTCAACAGTTTGCATGGGATTATGGAGTAGTAGTCAGCCATAGGAACACATGTACATGTAGATTTCGTGTTTCACATACGAAAGAGAAGAATTCAAGATAAATCGCGAGAGCTTAGTTCATACCCTGGATGAATTTATCCGTCCAGGATCGTGGGATTTATCTTGCTTTATCCATGAACGGGTCCCTGAACTAAATGCAGATGGCCAATTCTCTACTGGCAAAGGCTCCCTCTTCATTGATCTTGATAAAGGATCTACGATTGGCAGATCGTCTCCTTTGATCATGTTGCAGACCAGTCTCGTGTTTGGGCGAGCGTCCGGAGAACGGTTGCAGCACATGAGAGCGATATGCAATATCTTCCTCCATTGCTCAATCAGAAGTTCCGAGATCTCGAGCCGCATTTTCCAATCAATGGCCTCTATCAGATTATCGTTGAGATGAAGGTTCCACACCCATTCAGTCAGCCTCACCTCTTCTATTTTCAACTTTGAGGTAATCGATAGCACGACATCCGCGAGCGACTTCGAGCATAAGCACTCCAAATCCATTGACATCTGCCTTGTCGGAAAATTTACCTGAGAATGCCACCTTAGGTGCAATATAACCAGTTGTACCTGTAGCAGTCATGGTGATTGCATCCATCTAGGCATAGCTTATGAGCCTTGCCATACCAAAATCACCTAGTAAGGGCTCAATTTCGTCGGTCAGAAGGACATTAGCTGCCTTCACATCCCTGTGAAGTACGCATTCCCCCACACCAAAGTGCAAGTATTCCAATGCAGAAGCGATACCTTCGATGATTTTAAGCCTTGTATTGCTAGAAAGACTTCCTTTCATATTACCATATACATACTGACTAAACTTCGTTTGCTCATGAATTCATAAACCAAGATCACCTCTTCACGCTCATAACACTACCCTTGCAGTTGGAGCAGGTTACGATGCCAAATGTTGCTTATCAGTTTGAGCTCTAAAAGAATCTCTGCTTCCCTTGAGTCTTTGTGTAGGACTACTTTCAATCTCTTAACTGCTGTCATTCTACCATCTTCAAGCACACCTTTGTAAACATAACTGAATCCTCCTTCGCCAATTGTATTGTTGTCCCGAAAATTATATGTGGCCTTCTTGAGCTGCTTGAATGAGTGGTTTGAAGGGCCTACTACGCAGGAACCAGGTTCTGAAAAGGGTGGGCTTAGCCTCCTAAGAAAGAACGAGACAAACAAAATTAGTATGACAGCAAGCAACACACCTGCTATTATGAAAGGTATTCTCGGCCCAGAGCCCGACAATTTTGGTTATCTGTAAAGAGGGAAGTATGCAGTGAAATTCCGTGACTTGAGAACATGGCCTTCCATCCCATCTTTGATTGCATTGTTTGTAGCAGAGAACCCCACAAACATTGTATCGTTGAACGCATCTGGCAAGTAATATTTATTATACAGGCAAGGTTTGGAAGGACGAATTGAGCTAGACTTAGACTCCAAACTTGTATCAGATTTGAAGAGCCATTGTAATCAAATCCAAGTGCTGAAAGTGAAATTGTTGCAAAGAAATAATTATGTATAGTAGTCAGGTTGCGGAGAATTTGGCGACTTGAAAGTAATCGGAATTTTATACGCCATCTTTCCTACGTTGGCTTCAGCGCGTGTTTGCACTAAACTTGGATCAGGATTGAACCAGATGGCATCTTCTCTGCTGCCCGGTTGAGCATTGAATCCTTTATAGCAGGAATCCTGATTCACAAATGTGACATCTCCATTTCGAACATTGTTTAAGGATGCAAATTCGAAATGTTGCGAAGTCCCCAAATCGTATCCAGAAGCGAATACAATCATCAAAAGCATAAACAAAATCTGTGTCAAGATCATTTCTGATTCTTTCATCTCATCAAATCGTGTAAATCTTTTAGTTGAGTCAAATCTCTACTTTCATCTTATAAGTATGCTGAAATCGTCTCTATCTGCATCCTTCAAATACGCTGAACAATTTAATGAGGCGTAGGTGGACGACAAGAAGAGGAATTTACCTGTGCAAAGGAAAAAGATTTCATATATAGATATGCCGATAAACCAGATCTACAGATCATTAGCAGAAGAATGCAAAAGTTGTAATAAATTCTAAACAGGTTATCTCAGACGAGCATTATGCCCATACCTTTGCAAAATTAAGGTTCCAGGAACATTCTACATATTCATTATTAAAGCTGTGTTAATGACACCATTGATAAAAGAACTTCTCTCTAACGGGTAACTGAAGCGGTCTGCGATAGAGTTGAGAAAGGTAGCGGGGATTTAAATCCTGCATGAAACGTTATGGTCGAAGTTCAGCAACGCAGAACCATAGAGCTTCGGATCTTGAATACCATTGGTATACGACGAAGGAACTTGAACAGCTGTGCTGTACGTGGGATCCGTCGAACACGTGGTCAATAGATCTTCTACACGTGGTCGTTACGTAAACATTCGCCTTGCCGAAAGGGGCGGCATATCGAACGATAACTGACAGTTAACAGAAATCAATTCATAAATGCTTGGACCAATCACGGCGGATTCTCAATACATGGACAGCCAAAGCGGTAAATCAAATCAGATTTCAGAAGTATACAGCGACCGTCGTACGTGAAACGAAATCCTATGCATAATGCAGGTTAGCCTAAGCACAAACAATGAATTATATTACCTTATGAAAACGCAAGAATGTGATGCAAACTGGAGTGGAATTCTAGTTCACGATCGAGATTCGAGATCCAGGCTGGCCTTCTTTCGACTTAGGGACACTGATATAGAAGTACTCTCTGAACTCTGCTCCCATTCAATCGGCGCGTCCAAGCAATACTTTACTGCACACGGAAAAATCGTGCACAGACGACGCACAGACTGCGGCAAGAAAGTGATAAGAAAGTGATATTTAAAGGGCTAAAAACTTACAGAGCTAAAAAAGCAGCTCATTCCCTGGATGAATTTATCCGTCCACGATCGTGGGATTTATCTTGCTTTGACCATGAACGGGTCCCCAAACTAGATGCAGATGGCCAATTCTCTACTGCCAAAGGCTCCCACTTCATTGATCTTCATAAAGGATCTATGACTGGCAGATCATCTCCTTTGATCATGTTGCAGACCAGTCTCATGTTTGGGTGGGCGTCCGGAGAAGAGTTGCAGCACATGAGAGCGATATGCAATATCTCCTTCATTTCTCAATCAGAAGTTCCGAGATCTTGAGCATCATTTTCCAATCAAGGGCCTTTATCAAATTATTGTTGAGATGAAGGTTCCACACCCATTCAACCAGCCTCACCTCTTCTATTTTCAACTAAAGGTAATCAATAGTGCGACGTCCACAAGTGACCTCGAGCATAAGTACTCCAAATCCATAGACATCTTCCTTGTCGGAAAATTTACCTGAGAATGCCATCTCAGGTGCAGTATAACCGGTTGTGTCTGTAGCAATCATGGTGATTGCATCCATCTAGGAATGGCATATGAGCCTTGCCATACCAAAGTCAACTAGTAAGGGCTCGGTCAGAAGGACGTTAGCTGCCTTCACATCCCTGTGAAGGTCGCATTCCAATGCAGAAGCCATACCTGCGATGATTTAGGGCCTTGTATTGCTAGAAACACTTCCTGTCATATTACCATGTACATACCGACTTAAACTTCTTTTGCTCATGAATTCATGAACCAAGATCACCCCTTCACCCACATAACACCAGAACCCTTGCACTTGCAACAGGTTATGCCGAATGTTGCTTAACACTTTGAGCTATAAAAGAGATTCTGCTTCCCTTTCATCTATGTGTAGGCCTACTTTCAATCTCTTAACTGCTATGATTCTATCATCTTCAAGTACTCCTTTGTGAACATAACTGAATCCTCCTTCGCCAATTATATTGTTGTCCCTAAAATTGTATGTAGCCTTCTTGATCTACTTGAATGACTGGTTTGAAGTGCCCACGACGCAGGGAACAAGGTTCTAAAAAGAGTGGGATTTGCCTCGAAAGGAAGAACGAGACACACAAAATTAGTATGACAACAAGCAAGACACCTGCTATTATGAAAACTATCCTCAGCCCACAGCCTGATTTTTTTGGTGGTCTGTAAGGAGGGAAGTATGCAATGATTTCCATGAGTAGAGAACATGGCCGTCCATCGCATCTTCGCTTGCATTGTTTGTAGCAGAGAACCGCACAAACATTGTCTCGTTGATGACATCAAAGCTTGTATCCGATTTGAAGAGCTACTGTAATCAAATCCAAGTGGTGAAAGTGAAATTTTCGTACAGAAACAATTATGTATAGTACTCACGTTCTAGAGAATTCGATGACTTGAAAGTAATGAGAGTTACGCCATCTTTCCTATGTTGGCTTCAGCGCGTGATTGCACTAGACTTGGATCAGGATTCAACCAAATGGCATCTTCTCCGCTGCCCGGTTGAGCATTGAACCTTTTATACCAGGAATCCTGATTCACAAATATGGCATCTGAATTTCAAACATTCGTAAAGGATGCGAGTTGGAAGTGTTGCGGAGTCCCGAAATCGTGTTCGGGTGCGAGCAAAATCATCAAAAGCATAAACAGAATATGTTTGAAGATCATTTGTGATTCTTTCATCTCATCAATTCGTGTAAATCCTTTATTTGAGTCCAATCTCCATCTTCATCTTACAAATATGCTTAAATTGTCTTTATCTGCATCTTACAAATACAGTGAACAATTGAATTAGGCGAGGGTGGACGACAAGAAGAGGAGTCTACCTGTGCAAAGATAAAAGATTTAATATATAGATGTACAGATAAACCAGATCTACATATCATTAGCAGAAGAATGCAAAAGTTGTAGTAAACTCAAAACTGGTTATCTCTGACGAGAAATAATGCCCATATCTCTGCAAATGGAAGCTTCTTGGAACATTTACATGTCCATTATTAAAGCTTTGTTAATGATACCATCGATAAAAGAACTTCTCTCTAACGGTATGTATGTATGCATATGTAAACAACCTAGAAACCCTAATCTTGAATACCTAAATCCTAATCCTATGTGTATATGTGTGTATGCATGTGCAAACATCCTAAGTTTTCCTAATTTTCATAAATATATGATTATATGCTAATATTAAACATAAAAGTCTTTTTCCTTGTATTTAGTTATACATATTTAATTCAATAAAGAACCCTAAAATCGTATTTTAATATATTTAATTTATATATTTAAAACACTAGCTCTTTTCATATTTATATATCTATACTAAAATTGTATTATATATATATATATATATATATATATATATATATATATATATATATATATATATATATATATATATATATACACACATATATATATATATATATATATATATATATATATATATATATATATATATATATATATATATATATATATATATATATATATATATATATATATATATATAATTTAATTTAAAACCCTAAACCCTATTTTTTATATATTTAATTATATATATGTAAAAAACCTAAATTTGTGAGTGTGTATGTATATATGTGAGTGTGTGTATATGTATGTGAGTGTGTGTGTGTATAGGTGTGAGTGTGTATGCATATATGTGAGCGTGTGTGTATATGTATGTAAGTGTGTATGTATATGTGTGTATGCATGCATGCATATGCATGAATATGCATCTCTGTACGTGATGTGTATCTGAGCATGTAATATGCATGTGTGTATGTAATATATGTATGTGTTTATGTAATATTGTATGTGTATGTATATGTGTATGTACGTGTGCATATGTATGTGTGTGAATGTATGTATGCATATGTTGTGAGTATATGTGTATGGATGCGTATATTTGATGAGTTTGTGTATTTAACCTGCATAATTAGATATTGTGTAGCTTTACATAACTAACACTCATTTTTTTGCAATGGACAAAGAAATTTTTCATAAGCCTGTTGATTGAAGAATGACATTGATCGTAACAAGAATGTAATTTTTATTCAAGAAAATGTGTACAATCATCTATCGACGGAGCACAAATGTAATAATCTAGCATGTCCCTTATCTAAAACACCCTTAGGGACCATAATGCATTTGCATTTGAAGACCGAAGTTCTACCGTTCTACACGTCCTCGGTTGGCACACCACGTGGCTAACAGGTGCCACGACATCATGCCTCTTCTAAACAGATGCAACGTATATGAACTGTCTCCTTGTAACGTTATAAAATAACAACTCTCTAATAAAAATATGAACCAATTAAGGATAAGTGTCAGGTAAAAGTGTCACAAGATACTCTATCATTTTCCTGCATGGTATCACGCCAGGAATAACTGCTTCATGCATGCCTGCAACAACCTCCCACATCGGATATTTTCAGACTTGATTGGTGTGTGTTTTGACTGATCACCATGGCGGACGCATCCACTTCAGGATCCTATAAACCAGACAAACTCATGGACTCCAATTTTCAGCACTAGCACATAACAATGTGCATTGTCTTGCAGAATTTGAAGCTTCTTGGCATCGTCGAGGGCACAAAATTTTGTCCTGATTGCACTAACCCTAACAATGGTGCTGCTGTCAACAAATGGGAACAGAAAGACCTCTCTATGCGGCTAGAGCTTCTACTTCATATGTGCAACCCACAAAAGCAAGCAGCTCGACTTCAAAACTCTCCGCATGGCATATGGTCGACACTTCATCAACTATATGAGCAAAAGGAAATGGCAGTACAAGTCCATTACATGCGCTCCCTTCTCAATCTAAAACTGCGAGGCGTTGATGAACCAAATGACTTTCTTCAAAAATGGTGCAAAATGCTCGATGATCTGCTTCTGTCCAGCTTCGAATTACCATCCTTGGCTCAGGTCATACTTCTCCTATCTGCTTTGTTGTCTTCATTTCAATCTTTTATTTTCTCATGGACATTAAATAATCAGTTATCAATCGCAACAATCATTCCCCTCATTCTGCAAGATTACTCTCTCCATAATGAAACCAAGCCATATGCATAGTCTAATCTTCCGCCGTTGGCCATGGCATCACAATGCTAAAAACCACCACATCTTCGAAAGGACAAACGTCCTTTTTTCAAACATAAAGACTCAGATTCTAGGTATTGATTTTGTCCATCATCTTCCAAATATTCAGGTTCGCATTCCTGATGGCCACATGTTGTTACATTCTCTGCAAATTCATCTACTTCTCGTAAGCATCATTCTTCTTCACGACATGTTCATGTGTCTAATGACTCAGAAACTTGTTCTGAGCATGACTCAATTTTGGAGTCAAACTTGTTCTCTCACCCAAATGAACCATGTTCATCTGAGGATGAACCCCCTCTTGCTTACATGGCTGATAACTCATCTCTTCCATTATCTACTGATACATGGATTCTTCATAGAGGGGCGACTTGCCATATAGGATGCTCTCCTGATGTTTTAAATAACTTCCATCCTTTGACACATTCTATCAAAGTCTGTTTTGGAAACAATGGCTCTCTCTCAGCCACTGGGAAAGGATCAGCCAATACTTCTCTCTAATGACACACTTCCCATTATTGATGATGTTTTCTGCGTACTCAACATGAATGGTAACCTTATTTTCGTAAGTAAACTTGCCTCTGAAAATACTTCTTTTCTATTTAGTGCTCATGCATGTATAATTTGACAGCACTGTTCCATTGGTCATACACTTTTGTTTGCATGTCCTAAGATAGGTCATCGCCTCTAAAAATACTTCTTTTCTATTTACTGCTCATGCATGTATAATTCGACAGCGCTCTTCCATTGGTCATACATTTTTGTTTGCATGTCCTAAGATAGGTCGTCTTTATCTGCTAGGTGAAACAGATAGGGCGCATATGTGCTTTAGTGCACACTCACCCAACAACTCCAATCATAAATTCCTCTCATGGCACTATAGGCTCGGTCATCCCAATTTCCAAACCATGAAGCTTCTATCAAGTAGCAACCGAGCTTCTAATTTTCGTTTACCTAAGGACTGTCATCTTAAGCTCTGTGAACGGTGTTTATATGAGAAACTTGCCAACTCTAAGTTTCCATCTAGAACATCTTCCACACGAGCACCACTGGAACTCATACATTCTAATCTCTGTGGACCGTTCCAGTTTGACTCACTCATGGGGCATCGATACCTTATAACCTTTATTGACGATTATACGTGATTTATGGTTGTCTCTTTCCTAACTCATAAGAATTCTCCCACAGTATTATTTGTGTTTCAACGCTATTGTAATCTTGTAGAGAATTATCATAGTTCCAACATTAAATCCCTCTAAACTGATAATGAGGTGAATATATGTCTCCCTTATTTCAATCCTTTCTTTCCTCTAAAGGCATACGCCATTGTTTGACCATACTTGACACTCCTCAACAAAATGGCTTGGTTGAACGTCGTAATCACATGCTTCTTGACATATCTCGCAGTATGCTTACTGTTGCAAACCTTCCTCATTCTTTTTGCGAAGAAGCAGTCATGACCGCCTGCTATCTTTCAAATAGACTTTTTAATAACCCCGTTAATGGCATTCCTTACACCTTATGGGTTGGATGCCCACCAAAATACATTCATCTTCGTATATTTGGCTGTCCCACGTATGGCCTCCGCCCTCAGCATGACCGTCGTAAACTTGACCAACGCTACACACCTGCAATCTTTGTAGGACATGGGGATGCATTTGGCATCAAAGGCTATCACCTTTATGATAGTTCCACTAAAAGATTTTTTTACAGTCGTACAGTGATATTTGATGAAAGAGCAATAATTGATTCTTCATCCTCCCCATCTCAGCATTTTAAGACCTCTCAAGAGGCACGATCTGACTCACCTCTTTGTGCTTCCTCATCCAAGGGCAATATAGAGATACCTCTTAATGATGTCCCTCCTCCTTTACCCATTCCATTACCTCTTGAGGACATTCCAACTCCACCACTACCAATCACTCCAGGACCTCTCCCATCTACAAATCGGTCTACTAGTATGTGTGTATGTTTGTATGTATGTGTGTGTGTAAAAACTCAAAAATCCTATTTTTGGTATACTATCTATATATATATATATATATATATATATATATATATATATATATATATATATATATATATATATATATATATATATACCTGTTTTCTCTTGAGACCTAATTAAACGATTTTCATAAGACTCCTCGTCGCAGAAACTTAAAACGTCTTTTGAAATTGTGTCTTCATCCAAGGGAATACATGTGTTCGGGCTACTTCTAAAAGTTTGTTAAACATTTTAACACATCAATGAATCCGACCCAACAAAAAGATTGTGAAAATTTCAAACGAATACGCTTTTCTTATTCCCACATGTCCATTAGTAGCTGCTTATATATATATATATATATATATATATATATATATATATATATATATATATATATATATATATATATATATATATATATATATATATATATATATATATATATATATATATATATATATATATATTATATATATATATATATATAAACCCTAAAAATTTTAAATTCTATTCTTTAAATATTTATTTATTTATATTTTAAATATTTAGATTCTCCTCTAATATCTCATAAAAATGTATGTACACATATCTGTATGTGTGTGTATGCAAAATCTGAAAAATCCGTTTTTTGATATATTAATTCTATTTTTGTGTAAAAACTCAAAAATCCTACTTTTGGTATATTTAATTATATATATTTAGATTTTTCTCTAATATTTCATATAAATGTATGTATGTGCATATCTTTGTATGTATGTTTTTGTGTGTGTGTCAAAACTCAAAAATCCTATTTTTAGTATATTTAATTATATATATATATATATATATATATATATATATATAAACGCTAAAAATTAAAAGATCTATTTTTTAGATATTTACTTATTTATATTTTATATATTTAGATTTTCCTCTAATATTTCATAAAAATGTATGTATGTATGTGTGTATGTTTGTATGTATGTGTGCATATGCACAAACTCAAAAATCCTATTTTTAATATATTAATTCTATTTTTGTGTAAAAACTCAAAAATCCTATTTTTGGTATATTTAATTATATATATCTTTATTTTTCTCTAATATTTCATAAAAATGTATGTATGTATGTATGTATATATATGCATATGCATGTATGTATGTATATGCATATGCATGTATGTATGTATATGCATGTGTGTCTGTATATGCATATGCATGTATGTATGTATGTATATGAATGTGTGTATGTATATGCATATGTGTGTGTATGTATGTATGCATATGCATGTGTGTATGCACATATGTGTGTGTATGTATGTATGTGTCTATGCACATATGTGTGTGTATTCACAGATTTTTAACTTTCGATCAGCATGAAAACTTGACTACGACAGAGCTTAGGTTATTTTCAGGTCACATTGCACACACGAGTACAAGTGCATTTTGTTTCATCAACGAATTGAATCTCAATATAGTTAATGGCTTCAATCAAGAATTACGGTCAGACTTAGCTTGCTTAATCACTAAAAAGTGCCTTAGGTTCCAACTGAAGCTCCTAATGCGAATTTAGATAGAGTGGGCTTGTTCCATTACAAAATGCCTCTTTTAAAAAATCCACCAAAGGCTTTGCAAGAGAAGCATCCTTCTCGCTGAAAAACGATATAGCAATGTGGATTGCATGTGGTAGAACGTTGTTCACTACTAAAGAAATATCTGATACGTCCAATCCGACATAGCAACTCGGTTAGGCTATCAACCTCTCCTTTCGTCTCAACAAATACAACATTCAATATCTAGGAAAAGAGATAAGATTGTTCAAATTCTGTTTTGAAACTTTCAAAGATCAAAACGAACTAAGAAATACCGTTTTGTGTTTCCCGCCCCTCATTTCTTGCTTTTTGAAAAACTTTAAAAGTCGGTTCCTCTTTGAGGCTACTTCTAAATGACGTGTATGTGTGTATGTGTGTATGCATATGCATGTGTATGTGTGTATGCAAATATGTGTGTATGCACATATGTGTGTATGTATATGCATGTGTGTATGCATATGCATGTGTGTATGTATGTATGTATGTATGTATGTATATGCGTGTGTGTATGTATGTATGCATATGCATGTGTGTATGTGTGTATCTGTGTATGCATATGCATGTGTGTATGTTTGTATGCATATGCATGTGTGTGTGTATGCACATATGTGTGTATGTATATGCATGTGTGTATGCATGTGCACGAGTGTATGTATGTATGTATATGCATATGCATGTGTGTATGTATGTATGTATATGTATGTGTGTATGTATATGCAATTTGTGTGTGTATGTATGTATGCATATGCATGTGTGTATGTGTACATGAATATGCATGTGTGTATGCATATGCATGTGTGTATGTGTATGAAATTTGTGTGTGTATGCATATGCAATTTTGTGTGTATGTATATGCATGTGTGTATGTGTGTATGCATATGCATGTGTGTATGTGTGTATGCATATGCATGTGTATGTGTGTATGCACATCCATGTGTATGTATATGCATGTGTGTATGCATATGCATGTGTGTATGCATATGCATGTGTGTATGCATATGCATGTGTGTATGCATATGCATGTGTATGTGTGTATGCACATATGTGTATATGCATGTGTGTATGTATATGCATGTGTGTATGTATATGCATGTGTGTATGTATATGCATATGTGTATGTACGTATGTATATGCATATGCATGTGTTTATGTATGTATGTATATGCATGTGTGTATATATGTATATGCAACTTGTGTGTGTATGTATGTATGCATATGCATGTGTTTATGTGTGTATGCATATGCATGTGTTTATGTGTGTATGCATATGCATGTGTGTATGTGTGTATGCATATGCATGTGTATGTGTGTATGCATATGCATGTGTATATGCATATGCATGTGTATATGCATATGCATGTGTATATGCATATGCATGTGTATATGCATATGCATGTGTATATGCATATGCATGTGTGTATGTGTGTATGCATATGCATGTCTATGTGTGTATGCACATATATATGTATGTATATGTATATGTATATGTGTGCATATGTATGTATGCACATGCATGTGTGTATGCATATATGTGTGTGTATACATATCTG
Organism: Ceratopteris richardii; assembly: GCA_020310875.1. Taxonomy (NCBI): domain Eukaryota; kingdom Viridiplantae; phylum Streptophyta; class Polypodiopsida; order Polypodiales; family Pteridaceae; genus Ceratopteris; species Ceratopteris richardii. The sequence goes on along the minus strand of MU261809.1, from coordinate 24,148 downwards.
AGTGTGTATGTATATGTATATGTCTCTCTCTTTCTCTTTGTCTCCCTCTCTCTCTCTATTTATGTTTATTAGATCTCTCTCTTTCTCGCCTATGCACGACCATGTTATGGGCCCTAGTCATGCATTCTCTAGTTCCATCAATCAAACATCATGATGCAATAAAAAACAAGTGTATGGAACTCAATGAAGAGGCTTCTTACTCATTCTAAAACTCCAACTTTCTTGATGTATTTACAATTCATTTAACGTGCACATGGATGTGCAACTAAGGACTTCCAACTGAGTGCACATATATCTTCAAGCATGCATACTCCAAATGCAAGCATTCAGAACCATGGTGCAAATATGGAAGCAGTTCTCGAGATGTCTACTAAAAGAATCTCTCCACACATGAATTCCACTCTCAACTCCACTCCCAATTATTTTCTCATTTTCACTCATAACTCAACATACTCTTATTTATTATATTTACAAATACATCTCACATGCAAAGGAAGGTGCACCTATGGGAATTAAAACATGTGCTCCTTGCAACTTAAAATGTGCATATTTTAGATGCAATGTGAATAAAATGGTGCGAAAAGAGAATAAGGTTTAAGCAAGATAGCTAATGAAGAGACTTTCTCAACTTCATGCTTTAATTTCCATCTTCATCATGTCTTCTACGATCATTTCCTACACTCATAGAAAGTAAACAAGTTATGAGAAACATTAAATCAAAATAACGTTATATACATATGCAATCCATGAAAGAATTTCTTGAAAATCCATTTGCAGTAAAACATGACATAGCAGCTAAAAATTAGTTGCCTTTCATATGATCCATTCAATTTCAAGATCTTCAATTGGGTCTTGACCAACACCTATACTCATAAACTCATAAGAGATATCACGAACATCATATTCAATAAAATTATTTGGAAAAAAAGTCATTCATTTGAACACAAGGTGCATCTATTTGAATGAGATTAAAATCAAAGTTTTGATCCATCATACATTCACTTTGTGAAGATGATTTGGATAAGGGGGCCAGGAAGGTTAGAAATCTCTTCCCAACATCTAGTTCTAAGGGTAAGGAAGTTGGAGCTGTAGAGAGTTAAGATGGTACAATCATACGGCTTGCTGAGATTAACCCCTACCCACTGGTGGGAGGGGCTACAGATGGAGTCTTAAATAAATGAGAAAGGGAGTGGGAGACCCCAATTGAGGCCCCCTCCGCTTCCTTGAAAGTGATCAGTATGATACCAAATGTGCGATTTGGAAACAAGGCTAAGGTGAATATCAAGTTTAGAACCATTAGTTTTTAGCTCTTGCAAACATACAAAGTCAAGTTTGTAGGAAAAATCATGCATCCAATTCAACAAATACTTAGCCCTCATAGGATTAGTAATCCCCTTAATATTGAAGGACAAGCTATTTTGTGCAATGCATCAGAAACAAACAAAGGAAGGAAAGCTGCAGAAAACTCATTTTGTTATATTTTTGGTCAAATTGTTCAAAAGATTAGAGTTCTTGAGGACCTCTTTTCTCTTGGTTTTAACTTCCCTACTCCTCGTTTTGTTGACATGTTGATTCATAGGTGCAACGTTTTCCTTTTGACAGATGGTCATCCCTTTTGGCTCCAAGCCATTGCAATGAAGATTATTTAACTCTGCTTCATCAAATGCGAAGAGCTCAATAGTGAACCTGTGAGCACATTCCAAAAGGGATTTATCTTGAGGAGCAAAATGATTTAACTCAAAGCTAACAAATTTGGGGGCGTGGGAACTAGCAGGTAGTGTTTTTTTAGAAACAGTGGTGCATCCTTCACGTGAATGGCTCTGTTGAGGACTCAGGATATTGTTTACTAAGTGGGGTTCCTCCGGGCTAGAAGCATCATCAAAGTTGTGATCTGATGTATGACCCTACGCCTGAGACATTGGGTTAAAAACGTCTTCAACCAGAGCATCAAAAGAATTAGATCAAGACTTACCTTTTTTTTTAGTAGGTTTACCTTGAGGTTTTTTGGCTTGGAGGGGGGGAGTGGCGGTAGACGTAAACTGATTAGCAGTTAATTTCTTTTGGTTTTCCATCAACAAGGACTCTTTGAGCAAAGGAAAATCATGGATCCAATGCCCTGCTTGAAAAACTTGTAGGACGCATGTGGTAAATTGCGATAAAGGACTTTTCTTTCATGGAAAAGGTTACCTTTAGAGTCTTGAATGGAAAGAGAGGTTTTAACAGGCTTGCTAATATCAATCTCCACAAGAACTTGAGGATACCATTTGGGGTTCACAAACCCACGAGCCTTCTGACCAAGGACTTTTCCAAGGAGAGCACATAGGTTGTCGGTCCAAGGATAAAACTCGAGTGGGAGGTCTGGGAGCTCCACCTAGACAGACACCCTAGTAGGCTTAGGGCCTCTTGGGTTGAAGGCACTAAACCATCTAAAGAAGGAGATAGGAGTAGATTTGATTATCCACTGCCCTTCTATAATGATCCTCAAAGCACTACTTGAGTTCTAAAAAAAAAAGGAAATAACCATTAGGAAGATACTGAATGCTTATAACAAATAAGCCTCTGTTTCCCAAATTAAATCTGATCCATTGTTTCAAAGCTTTGTGAGGTGGACCTGGACCATGGCAAAGAGCTATTACTACTCTACCAATGAGCTGTTTTTGCGAGCTAATGAACGAGGATTTTTCAATAACTAACGTATCCTGCTCAGGAACAGTATTAACATATGTTTTGTCGCTCATAAAACACTCAAGAAACCTTGACTCAGTAACGTTATCTTTGTTAGAGACCATAAACCTATTAACATCAAAGGCCGACATGGTTCCTATCAAACTACAGTTGTTGTTCAAATCTTCCGCAAAAGATTTGCATGTGTTAGCTTCTATGGGGCCTGGTACAATAGAGCTAAAAAAAGGATTCAAGTTTGTCTTTCCACCATTATCAACAACACTGTAATCACTTGGACGAGGGGACAGAAGATCCACAGTGGCAATTTTTGAAGGCGATCCCGGAGTGCAAAGCACTTGCGCTGCCTCTTGCGAGTTAGCCATGGGTTGATTGTTGAGCAAAGAAGAAGGCATTGTGGGAAAGGCAGCCACCGTGTCGACTCCCCCCTAGGGGGAGAGGGAGGAGCTCGAAGAGATGACCAGTACCTAGCTCCGATGAGAAGCTAAACTGCAGCTGTCAATGAATGAGTCAGTCTGCCCATATACATGCTATAACCTTCAATATTGAAGGGCAAGATAGCCCATCAAATTTCAACAGTTTTGCATGGGAGAATGAAGGTAGCAATCAGCCGTAAGAACACATGCACATGTAGATTTTGTGTTTGCCATATGAAAGAGAAGAATTCAAGCTAAACCGTGAGAGCTTAGCTCATTCCCTACATGAATTTATCCGTCCAGGATCATGGGGTTTATCTTTCTTTGTTTATGAATGGGTCGCCGAGCTAGATGCAGATGGCCAATTCTCTACTTGCAAAGGATCCTAGTTCATTGATCTTGATAAAGGATCTAAGACTAGAAAATCATCTCCTTTGATCATATGGCAGACCCGTCTCATGTTTTGCTCGATCAGAATTTCCGAGATCTCGAGCTGCATTTTCCAACAAGGGCCTCTATCAAATTATCATTGAGATGAAGGTTCCACACCCATTCAACCAGCCCCACCTCTTCTATTTTCAACTGTGAGGTGATTGATAGCACGATATCCGCAAGCAACTTCCAACATAAGCACTCCAAATCCATAGAAATCTGCCTTGTCGAAAAATTTACCTCAGCATACAACCTGAGGTGTAATATATAAGTGATTGTCCTCTAGGGGAAAAGGCCATTGGCACTAAGTGGGTATACAAGTTGGAAAGTAAGCTTGATGGAACAATTGACATGTACAAGGTGAGGTTTGTTGCTGAAGGTTTTGCTCAAGAGAGATACATTGATGTTGATGAGACCTTTGCTTCCACGTGTTGAATGCCCACAATTGGTAGCATTTGTGCACTTGGAACATCATGGTTGGAATGTATATCACTTGGACACTAGGTCTACGTTTGTGAATGATGACTTGATTTGTGTAGAAAGGGCACTGTAACAAATTATGCAGATTGAAAAAAGCCTCATCTGGTTGAAGCAAGCACCAATTACTTGGTACAAAAAGATACATGCCTACCTGATTGGACATGGTTCTAAGAATAGTCAAACTAAGAGCACCTTATATGCTAGGCATGTGGATGATGTACTTCTAATCATTATTGCATATATTGATGGCATGCTTCTCACAGCTCCTAATAAGAAGAATATTGATGAGTTTAAGGCTGATTTGCATGCCTTTATTTACATGTGAATTTTGGGGCATTTGCATCATTATTTGGGAATTCAGTTTATGCGAGTTGATGGATGAATAGCTTTGTGATAAAAAATATCTTTACACATTATTGGAATTTATTGGCCTTGAAGATTGCAAACCTATTGCAAATCCCATGTAAATAGGTTTATGTTTAAAGACTTCATGATGTTGGACATGCATTTGATGTTTTTCTCAATGAGAAAATTATTGGATGCTAAATTTACTTGTGCATAACTCTATGTGATACTCACTTGGTTATTGCCAAAATGAGCAAGTTTTTGCATTGCCTAGGTGTCAAGCATTGGTAGGTGGTTAAGTGCATCTTTCGCTACTTGAGTGGTACCTGGTTACTTGGATTGTTTTATCCCAAGTGGGGGGGGGGTCTTGACCCCCACATTCAAATACTTTTTTTGACTCAGACCACATTTATTGTTGTGATACTCCTGTGTGTGCCACTCATTTTTGCTTCATGTTTGGTAGCTCATGCATATCTTCATTCCGCAAGAAGCATCCTAATCTGACTACTTCTAGTTATGAGGTTGAGTATAAGGAAGCTTTCACAACAACTATTTAGCATGTGTCATGCAAACATCTTTTTGTTGAATCGGGCATTGGTGAATCTTGTGACACCATCATCTTCATTGATAGTGAGAGCCCATTGGTAGCTCCAAGGAACCCTATCTTCCATTATCACACAAAGCACATTGAGGTGCACTATCATTATGTTAGGAAGAGGTTCTCTAATGTAGAGATCAGTTTGTCTTATGTGACCACATAGGATAACATTCTAGACCTTTTCACAAAGGTTGTTCCTAAGGAGAAGTTTCAAGCTTTTACTAGAACTTTGGGCTTACTTTCTTTTGTGGATTGATCTCTTTTCATGTAGCTTGCAACTTCCTTATACATGAGTGCTAGCGCCTTGTTCAGCGCATCACTAGCAGGGTGGATTTATTGATATATCTCAATAGTGAGGTTTGTGAACACACTTAGGATTGTTGGGGCACTTTTTCCCCTCTTTAGGAGGTTTTTCTTCTCTTGTTTGTAAATATGCCTATAACCCTCATGGGTCACATATCTGTGTACATTCCGTTGGTTATACAATTTCTTTTGTGGTGTGCTCCAAGCTTCTTCTTCTTCTTCTTTATGCTATTCATGGGCTTTTTCAATTCCAACAAAATTTATGTATGCTGCATATGTATGTTCATGTATGTTGTAACTCCATCATAGGAGGTTGCACTCCGAACTAAATGCTCTTCATCTTATCCAATTATCGATACGAGTTTTGAAGCTACACTAGGGATGTGGGTAGAATTGATATATACTATATGTAGTTAGTCCAAGATGTATACGGTCTTGATGACTCGCTCTAATCCACTCTAGACTTAAATGAGCTTGCATATTCACCAATTGTATAACCTATCATTTCTTGTGATGCCTTCTTCAGCATGTCAATGGGTATGTTTTCTTTTAAATAGAGGATTGGCAAGTGCCCACTCCCTTCGATTTAGCCTTCAAAGTACACTTGTAGAGGTGAATGGGCATAGTACCCAGGGGACCCCGCATCTCACAAAGCAAGGGATAGACAAAGGTTAAAACTAGTTTAAACTGATCGAACCCTTAGACATACAACCTCACGATTGAACATTAGACCTCCACCTCAAGAGGCCAGTGCCAAATCACTCCAACTAAGGAACTTGGCCAACGCGTACGTTGCAAAGAGAAATTCGACATATTAAATGGAAAACTGTCACGCATAGATTGTCGATAGTATAAAGAGCAAATTATTTGCAGGCCATTTATTTATACTGTAGACTAACGCTACTTATTTTCGAGGGCCGTGATGACCGCTTTCAATAATGTAAACCGTGTATTAAGGGTGTAATCTCTTATTCAAATTACTGGATTTCATCTCAGATAACCTTCAATATTCAACGGCGGGAGTAATAGTCAGCCGTAGGAACACATGTAACTGTAAATATTTTGTTTGCCATACGAAAGAGAAGAATTGAAGCTAAATCGCGAGAGCTTAGCCCATTTCCTGGATGAATTTATCCGTCCACGATCGTGGGATTTATCTTGTTTTGACCATGAACGGGTCCCCAAACTAGATGCAGATGGCCAATTCTCTACTGGCAACGGCTCCCACTTCATTGATCTTGATAAAGGATCTATGACTGGCAGATCATCTCCTTTGATCATGTTGCAGACCAGTCTCATGTTTGGGTGAGCTTCCGGAGAAGGGTTGCAGCACATGAGAGCGATATGCAATATCTTCCATCATTTCTCAATCAGAAGTTCCGAGATCTTGAGGATCATTTTCCACTCAAGGGCCTCTATAAAATTATTGTTGAGATGAAGGTTCCACACCCATTCAACCAGCCTCACCTCTTCTATTTTCAACTTAAGGTAATCAATAGCGCGACGTCCGCAAGTGACTTCGAGCATAAGTACTCCAAATCCATAGACATCATCCTTGTCCGAAGATTTACCAGAGAATGCCACCTCAGGTGCAGTATAACCGGTTGTATCTGTACAAATCATGGTCATTGCATCCAGCTAGTCATGGCTTATGAGCCTTGCCATACCAAAATCGCAACAATTTCGTCGGTCAGAAGAACGTTAGCTGCCTTCACAACCCTGTGAAGTACGCATTCCCATGCAGAAGCCATACCTGCGATGATTTAGGGCCTTGTATTGCTAGAAAGACTTCCTGTCATATTACCATGTACATACTCACTTGAACTTCCTTTGCTCATGAATTCATGAACCAAGATCACGTCTTCACCCGCATAACACCAGTACCCTTGCACTCGCAACAGGTTATGCCGAATGTTGCTTATCACTTTGAGCTATAAAAGAAATTCTGCTCCCCTTTCATCTTTAAGTACGCCTACTTTCAATCTCTTAACTGCTATGATTCTATCATCTTCAAGTACTCCTTTGTGAAGAAAACTGAATCCTCCTTCGCCAATTATATTGTTGTCCCTCAAAATATATGTAGCCTTCTTGACCTGCTTGAATGACTCGTTTAAAGTGCCCACAACGCAGGGAACAAGGTTCTGAAAAGAGTGGGCTTTGCCTCCAAAGGAAGCACGAGACACACAAAATTAGTATGAAAACAAGCAAGACACCTGCGATTATGAAAAATATCCTCAGCCCAGAGCCCGATTTTTTTGGTGGTCTGCAAGGAGGGAAGTATGCAATGATTTCCATGAGTAGAGAACATGGTCTTCCATCCCATCTTCGCTTGCATTGGTTGTAGCAGAGAACCCCACAAACATGGTCTCGTTGAACACATCTGACAAGTTATATTTGTAGCAAGATCGGGAAGGACGAACTAAGGTAGAATAAGACATCCAAACTTGTATCAGAGTTGAAGAGCTGCTGTAATCAAATCCAAGTGGTGAAAGTTAAATTGTTGTACAGAAATAATTATGTATAGTACTCAGGTTGTGGAGAATTCGGCGACTTGAAAGTAATCGGAGTTTTATACGCCATCTTTCCTATGTTGGCTTCAGCACGTGTTTGCACCAAACTTGGATCAGGATTCAACCAAATGGCATCTTCTCCATTGCCCGGTTGAGCATTGAACCCTTTATACCAGGAATCCTGATTCACATATATGGCATCTGAATGTCGAACACTGGTAAAGTTTTATGCGAATTCGAAGTGTTGCGGAGTCTCCAAATCGTGTCCAGATGCCAGTAAAATTACAAAAGCATAAACAGAATCTATTTGAATATCATTTGTGATTCTTTCATCTTATCAATTCGTGTACATGTTTTATTTGAGTCGAATCTCCATCTCATCTTATAAATATGCTTAAATCGTCGTTATCTGCATCTTATAGATACGGTGAACAATTTAATTAGGCGAGGGTGGACAACAAGAAGAGGAGTCTACCTGTGCAAAGAGAAAAGATTTAATATATAGATATACAGATAAACCAGATCTACAGATCATTAGCAGAACAATGCAAAAGTTGTAGTAAACTCTAAACAGGTTATCTCGGACGAGCATTATGCCCTTATCTCTTCAAATTGAAGCTTCCTGGAACTTTTACATCTCCATTATTAAAGCTGTGTTAATGACACCATTGATAAAAGAACTTCTCTCTAACGGGTAACTGAAGGGGTTTGCGATAGAGTTGAGAAAGGTAGCGGGGATTTAAATCCTGCATAAAACGTTATCATCGGAGTTAAGTAACGCAGAAGCATAGAGCTTGGTTTTTTGAATACCATTTCTATACAACGAAGGAACGTGAACAGCCGTGCTTTACCTGGGATCCGTGAAACCCCATACTTTTCCAGTTCAATAAATCTTCTGCACATGATCGATACGTAAAGATTGACCTTGCCGAAAGCGGCGACCTATGGAACGATAACTGACAGTTCACAGAAATCAACTCTTAGATGCTTTGCACTTATCACGGCGGATTCTCAATAGATGGACAGCCAAAGAGGTAAATCAAAATCAGATTTCAGAAGTATACAGCGACCATCGTACGTGAAACGAAATCCTATGCATAATGCAAGTTAGCGTAAGCACAAACAATGAATTATACCTTATGAACAAGCAAGAATGCGATGCAAACTGGAATGGGATTCTAGTTTACAATCAAGATCCAGGCTGGCCTCCTTTCGATTTAGGGACACTGATATAGAAGTACTCTCTCAACGCGTATATCTCTGGAGTCTGCCCCCATTCAATCAGGGCGTCAAAGCAATACTTAACTGCACACGGAAAAACGGTGCACAGACGACGGAAACCAAATCTTCTCGGACATGTAGAAAAGAAAGGGATATTCAAAGGGCTAAAAGGTTACCGCAAAGTAGAGCTAAAAATGTAGAGAATTTCTAGTCAAACATGGTTGGAACTACTAGAAACTTGGAGCTATGTACCCATCAAAATATGACTGAAAATGAGCATCAAATTCGGGCCACACATAATATACATGTTGATGATCTATTACATAATGAACACATGTCTAACAAGAGTCGACAAACTATGCTAAAGTGGCTCAGATAGACTTTAGAGGATAGCAAATTGAGTGCCCATTTACTTGGTAGAACAAGATCAAGCTCTTGCCATGAATCAAGTAATTTTGTGGATTATTCTCTTATTCCAATATCATCTAATGAAGAGACGCTTATTTTTAAAGATCTATGTGATCATGGACATTGGATGAGTAGTCTCCAATGAAAAATGGATTCCATACATAGGAATGGTAGTTGAGAGTTATGAGAATTGCCAAAACAAAAAAATACCATTGGTACAAAGTAGGTTTACAAATTTAAGAGAAATTCAGATTGTAGCATTGACTACTACAAAGCTAGACTAGTTTCCAAAGGATATATGCAATAATTTGGCATTCACTATGAGGAAACTTTTGCACCTATTTCATGCATGACTATCATTCATATTGTGGTTGCATTGGATGCCCAACGAGGTTGGAAACTACATCATTTGGACATGAAAAACAACTCTCTTGAATCATTATTTGCAAGAAGAGATCTATGTGAAATAACCACCTAGAGTTTCCATTAAAGAGCAAGAGTATATGGTTTCTTACTTCCATAAAGCCTTGTATGCTCTCAAGCAAGCTCCACGTGCATGACGTGATAAAATCTATAGGCACTTGATAGCTCTTGGCTTCATATGTAGTCCCATTGAAAGCACACTCTATGTATGCAAACATGGGACTGTTCTTACACTACTTGCTCTTTACATTGGTGACATCCTATTGATTGGGTCATATTATGTAAAACTTGACATCATTATGGCTAATTTGAATAATATTTTTTATGTCACTTATCTTGGCCTATTGAGCTACTATCTTTGCATCATGTTTGTCTTTGTTGAGGGGGGAATTCATATGCACCAACCAAAGTGTACTCTATGTATGCAAAGATAGGGTTGTTCTTACACTCCTTGTTCTTTATGTTGATGACATCCTATTGATTGGATCAAATGATGCAAAACTTAACATCATTATGGCTAATTTGGATCATACTTTTTATGTCACTTATCTTGGCCTCTTGAGCTACTATGTTTGCATCACATTTGTCTTTGTTGAGGGGGGAATTCATATGCACCAACCAAAGTATGTTGAAAAATTAGTTCAGCATAATGGCTTTGAGGATTGCAAGCCAATTTCCACACGATTGGAGACGTTCTCTGTTGAGGACTCCACTAACACATTTGTCACTTCTTTTCATCAACAAGTTCTGGAATGTCTTACATGTGCATGCATCACAATGTTGGATATGCAGTATGCAATTTCCTAGTTGAGTCAATGCATCCATAGCCTCGGGACTAAGGATTGGAAAGTGGTGAAACATATGTTTACATATTTCAAATGCACTTTGCATTTTGGTCTCTTTTATGGTAGAGATATTCAACTGCATTTATATGATTTTAGAGATACTGATTAGGCTGGTTGTTATGATACTTGCATGTTGAATGACCACCATTCATAGCATTCGTGCACTTGCAACCCATCATGGTTGGAATGTATATTAGTTGCACACTAGGTCTACATTTGTGAATGATGACTTGTTTTGTGTAGAAAGGGCATGATAACAAAGTCTCTAGATTTAAAAAAAAACATTATATGGCTTGAAAGAAGCACGAAGTGCTTGGTGTGAAGAGATACATGCCTACTTGACTAGACATGGTTTTGAGGATAGTCCAACTAGGAGCACCTTATATGTTCAACATGTAGATGATGTCCTTCTACTCATTGTTGAATATACTGATGACATGCTTCTCACTCATCCTAATAAAAAGCATATTGATGAATTTTAAGGCTGATTTGCATGCCTCTATTAAGATGCCAGATTTGGGGCATTTGCATCATTATTTGGGCACTCAATTTATGCAAGTTAATGGGTGAATATATTTGTGACAAAGAAAAAACACAATATTGCAATGTATTGGCCTTCACTATTGCAAACTTATTGCATCTCCCAAGGAAACATGTTTAAGGGTTACTATCTTCATGATGTTGGAGATGCATTTGATGTTTTTCTATGAGCAGATTATTCGATGCTTAATTTACTTAGTTATGCTATTGCCCAAATGAGCAAGTTCATGGACTGCCTAGGTTTCAAGCATTGATAGGCACTTAAATGCATCTTTTGCTACTTGAGTGGTACCTGATTACTTGGACTGTTTTATCCCAAGGGACGATCTTCACTACGAGATTAAAATGCTTTTTTGACTCAAACCAGGCTTGTTGTTATGATACTCGTGTGTCTTTCAATGGTTTTTCCTTTATGCATGGTAGCTCTCGCATATCCTCCTTGACCAAGAAGCGTTTTACTTCTAGTTGTGAGGCTACGTATAATGAAGCTTTCACAACAATGGTTTAGCATGTGTCGCTCAAACATCTTTTTGTTGATTTGGATGTTGATCAATCTTGTGCCACCACCACCATCTTCATTGACAGTCAGAGCACATTGCCAGTTGCAAGGAGCCCTATGTTACATGCTCACACAAAGCACATTGAGGTGCACTATCATTATGTCAGGAAGAGGTTCTCTACTACAAAGGTCAGTTTGTCTTATGTTCCAACATAGGGTAATGTTGGAGAAATTTTCACAAAGGCTCTTCCTAGGGAGAAGTTTGTGGCTTTTCGAAAAGCTTTGGGCTTACTTCCTTTTGTGGACTAATATATTTGCACATATCTTGGAACTTCCTCATACATGAGTGCCAACTCCTTCTTCATGCATCACTGGCAGGGGGGATTTGTTGATATATTTCAATAGTGATGTGTATAAACACACTTAGGATTATCAAGCTACTTTTTTTTCCCTCTTTACAAGTTCTTTTTTCCTAGCTTGTTTATATGCCTATAATGCTAATGGGTCACTTACCTTTGTACATTCACTTTGTAATACATTCTATGTTCTTTTGTGCTCGAAGCTTCTTCTTCTTCCTTGTGCTATTTGTGGACTTTTGCAATTCCAACAAAAGTTATGTATGTCGCATATGTATGTTCATGTATGTTGTAACTCCATAATAGAAAAAGAAGTTGCACTCGGAAATAAATGCTCTTCATCTTATCCAATTACCAATACAAATTTTAAAGTTACGCTAGGGATGTGGGTAGAATGGATATGTCCAATATTTAGTTAGTCCAAGATTTATACGGTCTCATTAGTTGCTCTAATCCAGAGTACCCTTGAATCAACTTGCATGTTCACTAATTGTATAACCTATCATTTCTTGTGATGTAACCTGTAATCACTACTTAGATTAGAAAACACAACGAAAAGAACATAGAAGGCTCTTACACGTTCATGTAAGATGCCTTCTTGAACATGCCAATGGCTGTGTTTTCATTTAAATGGAGGTTTGGCAAATTATTACTCCCACGGATTTAATCTTAAAAGTACATTTATACAGGTGAATGGGCATAGTACACGCAAGACCCATGTATCTCACAAAGTAGGGGCTAGAAAAGGTTACAACTCATTTGAACTGACCAAAGGCTTACATGTCCAGCTCAAGGATTAAAAACTAGACCTCCACCTTGAGATGCGAAGGCCAAATCACTCCACCTACGGGACTTGGCCAACGTGTATGTTGCAAAGAGAAATTCGAACATATTAAATAGAAAAATATCACACATAGATTGTCGATAGTATAAATAGTAAATTATCTGCAGGCCATTTATTTATACTGCAGGCTCGCACTACTGATTCTTGAGGATCGTGATGACTGCTTTCAATAATCTTAACCGTGTATTAAGGGTGTAATCTCCTATTCAAAATACTGGATTTCATCTCACATAACCTTCAAGATTCAAGGGCGGGATAGCCCATCAAATTTCAACAGTTTGCATGGGATTATGGAGTAGTAGTCAGCCATAGGAACACATGTACATGTAGATTTCGTGTTTCACATACGAAAGAGAAGAATTCAAGATAAATCGCGAGAGCTTAGTTCATTCCCTGGATGAATTTATCCGTCCAGGATCGTGGGATTTATCTTGCTTTATCCATGAACGGGTCCCTGAACTAAATGCAGATGGCCAATTCTCTACTGGCAAAGGCTCCCTCTTCATTGATCTTGATAAAGGATCTACGACTGACAGATCGTCTCCTTTGATCATGTTGCAGACCAGTCTCGTGTTTGGGCAAGCGTCCGGAGAACGGTTGCAGCACATGAGAGCGATATGCAATATCTTCCTCCATTGCTCAATCAGAAGTTCCGAGATCTCGAGCCGCATTTTCCAATCAATGGCCTCTATCAGATTATCGTTGACATGAAGGTTCCACACCCATTCAGTCAGCCTCACCTCTTCTATTTTCAACTTTGAGGTAATCGATAGCACGACATCCGCGAGCGACTTCGAGCATAAGCACTCCAAATCCATTGACATCTGCCTTGTCGGAAAATTTACCTGAGAATGCCACCTTAGGTGCAATATAACCAGTTGTACCTGTAGCAGTCATGGTGATTGCATCCATCTAGGCATAGCTTATGAGCCTTGCCATACCAAAATCACCTAGTAAGGGCTCAATTTCGTCGGTCAGAAGGACATTCGCTGCCTTCACATCCCTGTGAAGTACGCATTCCCCCACACCAAAGTGCAGAAATGCTTGTGCAGATCCACAGGCCCGTAGGCGCACGTATACCAAGACGTTACTCACACGAATAACATAACAGACTTGTTTTATTATTAATTGAATGTGTATAAATAGATTACAGGGGCCGCAACCCTTTCAGGTGCGCCGTTACCAAGAGTCGTGGTTGGTGAGCAACGTGGCACTTCCACGTGTGTCCGTTACTCAGCGCCAACACTCCCCCTTAACGGCAACACGGAATGCCACAGTTACAATGTTAGAGCTGTGCTGTATCACATAATCCTAGATGTTTGCTGCACTGTGTAAATTTATCAGCAGCTAACGGTTTGGTTAACAAATCTGCCCACATGAGGTGTGTGGAGACATAGGTGAGTTGTAATTTCTTCTGCTCGACCAGTTCGCGTATATAATGATATTTCAAATCCACGTGCTTCGTTTTTTCTGAGTGCTTGGGGTTACTGGCCAGCTGAATACATGATTGATTATCACACATAATCTTTAATGATATAGGCTGGGATGGTAGGAGCTCCTTGAGTAATGTTTGCAGCCATACTCCTTCTTTAGCAGTTAGTGCAAGGGCCACAAACTCAGCCTCTGCAGAGGATAAAGCCACTGATGTTTGCTTCTTGGAGAACCAGGCCACCGCACCACCTGCAAGCATAAAGACACCACTAGCAGTAGATTTCCGAGTATCTATTTCACCCCCCCAGTCAGAATCCGACCAACCAAGTAACTCAAGTGGAGGATCATGACTGAAAGAGCGAGTAAAGCGGATGCCATGATGCTTAGTATGTTTTAAATAGCGAATGCAGCGTTTTAGTGAGTACCAATGTGACAAGGAAGGATTATGCATAAATCGGGAGAGGTAATTGATGGCAAAACAGAGGTCGAAACGGGAACAAGACACCAAGTAGCGAAATTTTCCAATGAGCGGCCGCACGAGAGATAAAACGCGAAGAGAAGAGTCGTCCGAGGTGGGAGTGTGTGAGGGAGAGTCATATATAGAATGTTTGGTCTTAAGGGCTAGAGGGGTACGAACAGGTTTGACAGTATCAAAACCATAAGTGGATAGTAAATCAGAGGCAAACTTTGACTGATGAAGGTAAAGCATGCCTCGAGGCCGGTCACGGATGACATGCATACCCAAGACGTATGTGAGAGGGCCTAGGTCAGTGGTAGTAAAGGCAGTACGCATTTCGGCCTTGGTTTGATTTATCAAAGATCGAGTAGAGCCAAAAATGGCAATGTATCCCAAGACGCCAGGGCGTGTGGTTGAGTCCCTCGCCTCTTGAGGCGGGGGCGAGGGTTCGATCCCCCTGCGCTGCGGGATACTTGTATCTGCCTTCGGGCGTGTAATCCGCCTTCGGGCGCGCAAAACCAGTCGATGTATGGGCCTCCGGGCCGTCCACCTTGTCTGCCCCTGCTCTTGTGGGATAAGGGGGGTCCCATGGGTACTATGCCCTTCATTGTACAGTTGTTTCTCTTTCAAATTAAAGTCAGGGGGAGTAGGCCTCGGCCGAACCTCCATTTTAAAAAAAAAATGGCAATGTCATCAACGTAAAGGGCAACGATGAGGAGAGCAGAGGATGTATGACGAGTATAGATGTTCGAATCTGAGAGCAAACGATGATAGCCCTGTGAAAGCATAAAGTCATTGAATTTTTGAAACCAAAGTCTAGGGGATTGTTTCAAACCATATATAAGGATCTCTGTAGGCGGCAAACATATTCAGGATGCGTAGGGGAAACGAAATGCTCAGGTTGATCCATATACAGTTCTTCGGGGAGGTCGCCATGAAGAAAAGCTGTTTGAATATCGAGGTGGTCAATCTCCAAATCATATTGAGCAGCTAAGGCAAACAATACACGAAGAGACGTAAGACGGACAACTGGAGAAAACGTGTCTTGATAATCAACACCAGGAATTTGCGTATAGCCACGGGCTACAAGACGAGCTTTGTAGCGGGCAACAGAGCCGTCCGGGTTGAATTTTCGACGCAACAGCCATCGACAGGATATGGGACGACGACCAGGTGGAAGTGGTGTAAGTACCCAAGTGTGGTTTTGTAGGAGTGAATTATATTCATCCTCCATAGCTTTGCGCCAAGCAGGGGCATCAGGTCCACTGAGAGCATCAGCAAGTGAGAGAGGGTCCTCGACAGTGAGGGCAAGATCTTCTAAGTGCAGGCAATCAGCCGAGGAGCAATCCATCGAGGGCGTCCCCAAGAGGGGGCTAGTCTCATCGTAGATATCTGCAAGTTGACGGAAACGATCATGGTCAGAGGTAGGACTTGTAGGACGCGTATATCTTTGTAGTCTGCCCCCATTCAATCGGCGCTTCGAAGCCATACTTAACTGCACACGGAAAAATGGTTCACAGACGACAGACAGACTGCGGCGAAAGCAACGAAATGTTCTGGGACGCCCAGAAAAGCAGCTGGGGATGCAGGAAAATGTTTAAGACCATAAATGGATTGGTGAAGTTTGCACACGTGTGTGGGAAAATCAGGAGACTCAAAGTGCTCGGGTTGATGCATATATATTTCTTCAGGTAAATCACCATGAAGAAAAGCTGTTTGGGTATCACGATCGTCAATTTCCAAGTCCAACTCAGTGGCTATGGCAAAGAGGATTCGAAGAGAGGTGAGGCGTATAACTGGTGAAAAAGTATCAGAGTAGTCTAGTCTAGGGATTGTGAAAATCCCCTAGCAACAAGGCATGCTTTGTAGCGAGCCACAGTGCCATCAGGAGCATATCTTTTACGAAGAATCCATCTGCAAGAGATGGGCTTCCGTCCAGGAGGTAGAGGTGTTAAAGTCCAAGTGTTGTTGGAGTTAAGTGACTGGATTTCATTGCGCATAGCCTCAAGCCAAAGCTCCTTTTCAGGGCCAGAAAGGGCATCAGCGCAAGATGTGGGGGAATCATCAAGAAGAGACACATCTTCAAGATGAAGAGAATCGGGAAAGTTTGGATTATGGTCATGAGTGGACTGAAAAGCATAAAAGTCACTAAGTGGACGTTTCTTAGTGTTTGATGTTAAATCAGAATCAGAGTGAGTGGGGGAAGCATCTCGAAGAAGATGAGGACAACGACCATGACCACCCTATTGTCTAAGCACTGGATAGGGAGTGTCAAAGCCTAAAGAGCGATGAGATGAGGACTTCCTAGTAGACCGATTTCTAGATGGGAGAGGTCCTGGAGTGATTGGTAGTGGTGGAGTTGGAATGTCCTCATGAAGAGGTAATGGAATGGCTAAAGGAGGAGGGTCATCATTAAGAGGTATCTCTATATTGCCCTTAGATGAGGAAGTAGAAAGAGGTGAGTCAGATCGTGCCTCTTGAGAGGTCTTAAAATGCTGAGATGGGGAGGATGAAGAATCAATTAATGCTCCTTCATCAAATATCATTGTAGGACTATAAAAGAATCTTTTAGTGGAACTATTATAAAGGCGATGGCCTTTGATGCCAAATGCATCCCCATATCCTACAAAGATTGCACGTGTAGCGTTGGTCAAGTTTACGACAGTCATGCTAAGGGCGGAGGCCATATGTGGGACAGCCAAATATACGAAGATGAATGTAGTTTGGTGGGCATCGAGTCCGTCCATAAGGTGTAAGGAATGCCATTAACAGGCTTATTATAAAGTCTATTTGAAAGATAGCAGGCAGTCATGATTGCTTCTTCGCAAAAAGAATGAGGAAGGTTTGCAACAGTAAGCATACTACGGGATATGTCAAGAAGCATCTGATTACGACGTTCAACCAAGCCATTCTATTGAGGAGTATCAGGTATGGTCAAACGATGGTGTATGCCTTTAGAGGAAAGGGAGGATTGAAATAAGCGAGACATATATTCACCTCCATTATCAGTTTGGAGGGATTTAATCTTGGAACTATGATAATTCTCTACAAGATTACAATAGCGTTGAAACACAGATAATACTGTGGGAGAATTCTTATGAGTTAGGAAGGAGACAACCATAAATCACGTATAATCGTCAATAAAGGTTATAAGGTATCGATGCCCCATGAGTGAGTCCACCTGGAACGGTCCACAGAGATCAGAATGTATGAGTTTTAGTGGTGCTCATGTGGAAGATGTACTAGATGGAAACTTAGAGTTGGCAAGTTTCCCATATAAACACCCTTCACAGAGCTTAAGATGACAGTCCTTAGGTAAACGAATATTAGAAGCTAGGTTGCTACTTGATAGAAGCTTCATGGTTTCGAAATTGGGATGACCAAGCCTATAGTTCCATAAGAGGCATTTATGATTGGAGTTGTTGGGTGAGTGTGCACTAAAGCACATATGCGCCCTATCTGTTTCACCTAGCAGATAAAGACGACCTATCTTAGGACATGCAAACGAAAGTGTATGACCAATGGAACAGCGCTGTCGACTTATACATGCATGAGCAGTAAACAGAAAAGAAGTATTTTCAGAGGCGACGACCTATCTTAGGACATGCAAACAAAAGTGTATGACCAATGGAACAGTGCTGTCGAATTATACATGCATGAGCACTAAACAGAAAAGAAGTATTTTCAGAGGCAAGTTTAATTACGGAAATAAGGTTACCATTCACATTGGGTATGCAAAAAACATCATCAATAATGGGAAGTGTGCCATAAGAGAGAAGTATATTAGCTGATCCTTTCCCAGTGGCTGAGAGAGAGCCATTGATTCCAAAACAAACTTTGACAAAATGTGTCAAAGGATGGAAGTTATTTAAAATATCAGGAGAGCATGCTATATGGCAAGTCGCCCCTCTATCAAGAATCCATGTATCAGTAGATAATGGAAGAGATGAGTTATCAGCCATGTAAGCAAGAGGGGGTTCATCCTCAGATGAACATGGTTCATTTGGGTGAGAGAACAAGTCCGACTCCGAAATTGAGTCATGCTCAGAACAAGTTTCTAAGTCATTAGCCACATGAACACGTCGTGAAGAAGAATGATGCTTACAAGAATTAGACGACTTTGCAGAGAATGTAAGAACATGTGGCCGTCGGGAATGTGAACCTGAATATTTGGAAGATGATGGATGAAATGAACGCCCAGAATCTGAGTCTTTATGTTTGAAAAAAGGACGTTTGTCCTTTCGAAGATGTGGTGGTTTGTAGCATTGTGATGCCATGGCCAACGACGGAAGATTAGACTATGCAAACGACATGGTTTCGTTGTGGAGAGAGTAATCTTGCAGAATGAGGGGAATGACTGTTGCGATTGATAACTGGTTATTTACTGTCAATGAGAAAATAAAAGATTGAAAAGAAGACAACAAAGCAGATAGGAGAAGTACGACCTGAGCCAGGGATGGTAATTCAAAGCCGGACAGAAGCAAATCATCGAGCATTTTGCACCATTTTCGAAGAAAGTAATTTGGTTCATCAACGTCTGTCATTTTCAAATTCAGAAGGGAGTGCATGTAATGGACTTGTACTGCCATTCCCTTTTGCTCATATAGTTGATGAAGTGTCCACCATATGCCATGCGGAGAGTTTTGAAGTCGAGCTGCTTGCTTTTCTGGGTCGCCCATATGAAGTAGAAGCTCCAGCCGCGCAAAAAGGTCTTTGTGTTCCCATTTGTTGATAGCGGCACCATTGTTAGGGTTAGTGCAATCAGGACAAGTTATGTGCCCTCGACAATGCCAAGAAGCTTCAAATTCTATAGGACAATGAGCATTGTTATGCCCAGTGCTAAAAATTGGAGTCTGTGACTTTGTCTAGTTTATAGGATCTTGAAGTGGATGCATCCGCCATGGTGATCAATCACAACACACACCAATCAAGTCCGAAAATATCGGGTGTGGGAGGTTGTTGTAGGCATGCATGAAGCTGTTATGTCTGGCGTGATACCATGCAGGAAAATGACAGAGCATCTGGCGACGCTTTTACCTGACACTTATCCTTAATTGGTTCATATTTTTATTACGGAGTGGTTATTTTATAGCGTTACAAGGAGACGGTTTATATATGTTGCATCTGTTTAGAAGAGGCATGATGTCGTGGCAGCTCTTAGCCACATGGTGCGCCAACAGAGGACGTGTAGAACGGTAGAACTTCCGTCTTCGGATGCAAATGCATTATGGTCGCTAAGGGTGTTTGAGATAAGGGACATGCTAGATTATTACCTTTGTGCTCCGTCGATAGATGATCATACACATTTTCTTGAATAAAAATTACATTCTTGTTACGATCAATGTCATTCTTCAATCAACAGGCTTATGAAAAATTTTTTTGTCCATTGCAAAAAAAATGAATGTTAGTTATGTAAAGCTACACAATATCTAATTATGCGGCTTAAATACACAAACTCATCAAATATATGCATCCATACACATATACACACACAACATATGCATACATACATTCACACATGTACATACGCACACATACATACACATACAATATTACATACACATATACATATATTACATACACACATGCATATTACATGCTCACATACACATTAGGTACAGAGATGCATATTCATGCATATGCATGCATGCATAGACACATATACATACACACTTACATACATATACACACACACTCACATATATACATACACACTCACACCTATACACACACACTCACATACATATATACACACTCACATATATACATACACACTCACACTTTTAGGTTTTTTACATATATATAATTAAATATATAAAAATTAGTGTTTAGGGTTTTTAATTAAATTATATATATATATATATATATATATATATATAATATATATATATATATATATATATATATATATATATATAATATACAATTTAGTATAGATATATAAATATGAAAAGAGCTAGTGTTTTAAATATATAAATTAAATATATTAAAATAGGATTTTAGGGTTTTTTATTGAATTAAATATGTATAAGTAAATTAAAAAAAAGAGTTTTATGTTTAATATTAACATATAATCATATATTTATGAAAATTAGGAAAAATTAGGTTGTTTACACATGCATACACACATATACACATAGGATTAGGATTTTAGGTATTTAGGATTAGGGTTTCTAGGTTGTTTACATATGCATACATACATATACACACATAATACACATACATATACACATATATACATACACATGTAAATAGACATATACGTATTTTAGGTCTAGGTCATTAGGATTAGCATTTTAGGGTTTTTATGCATGCATACATATATATACATATATACACATATAATACATATACACATACACATGTATATACACACGCATACACACACATATGTGTTTTAGGTCTAGGCCTTTAGGATTAGGCTTTTAGGTTCTTTACACACACATATATATATATATATATATATATATATATATATATATATATATATATATATATATATATATATAGTATATATATATATATATATATATATATATATATATATATATATATAATCAAATATATAAAAAATAGAGTTTTAGGATTCTTTAATTAAATTAAATTTGTATAAGAAAATATGAAGAGAAAATTAAGAATAAATATGATTTTAGTATAGATAAATAAATATGAAAAGAGTTAGTGTTTACAATATATAAATTAAATGTATATAATTAAATATATAAAAATAGAATTTTAGGGTTTTTTATTGAATTAAATATATATAATTACATATGTTAAAAATATAGTTTTAGGTTAAGTATTAGCATACATAATCATATATTTATAAAAATTAGGAGAAAATATATTGTTTACACATGCATACACACCTATATACATTGGATTATGGTCTAGGTTTTAAGATTAGGGTCTTTTAGGATGTTTACACATGCCTACATACATATTCACACATAATACAGATTTACATACACATATATACACATGCATATAGACATATACATGTTTTACATCTAGGTTGCTAAGATTAGGGTTTTAGGGTTTTTAAGAGTTTTTACACATGCATACATATATATACAAATATACACATAGGATTAGGGTTTTAGGATGCTTACACATGCATACATACATATACACATATACACACAGAATACATATACACATACACATGTATATACACATGCATACATAAATATACATGTTTTAGGTCTATTTCAATAGGATTAGGGTTTTAGGGCTTTTACACATGCATACATATATATACACATGTACACATATAATACATATACACATACACATGTATATACACATGCATACACACATATAAATGTTTAGGTTTAGGTCTTTAGGATTAGGTTTTCATGTTTTTAACATATAGATAATTAAATATATAAAAAAAGATTTTTAGGGTTTTTAATAAATTAGAAAAAAATTCAAGAAGAAAAGAAAAAAATTTAAGAAAAAAATTATGATTTTAGTATAGATAAATAAATATGAAAGAGCTAGTGTATTAGTTAGACAATTAAATATATATAATCAAATATATTAAATTAAATATATATAATAATGGATGCTTTGATAAAAAGGACTACAAAACCTTCGCTACAATTTGCATTGTCCCTATGATCAGCAAGTGGACCCAAACGATATTGGACTCGTAACCTCTCATGGACAAAAGAGAACAAAGATGGAGGTAGAAGTGCAAGGTACTGGTAGCACTACACAGAATGAACACATGGAAGAAATGCTCAAAGTATTTATGAGATGGAGGCCGAAGATCATGATGGTGGAAAATATATTGTGGGTTCCATGGAAATGATAGAATTTCTGTGATTAAAAGTATCAGGTGTGTGTAGAAGTGCGAGAGACCACGAGAAGCACACATAAGGAGCACAAACGCAGCAAGACACATAGAGAAGACGATGGCTGGAATAGCTCTCTCTATTGACCATAATCTAAACTGAAGTGAGAGATGAATAATATCCCTAAGTATAAAGTACAAACCACATATTAGAGTATCAAGTATGTGGTAACATGGGAAAAAACCTCTTGTCAAGGCTATAGTAAAAAGTGCCCATGTATATGGAAAAGGTTCACATCAAAGCTACGCGAGGAACACATAAGTGTAACACACCCCCCTAGAGCGAATGATGTGAACACATACTGGGAGTGACAGATCAGCCCCCACAAGGTAATAAGCCTAAAGCTTTGCGAAAAGCTTCAAATTTTCTCGTGGAATAGCTTTGGTGAATATGTTTGCCACATTAACTTAATAGGCACATATACCAAATCAATATCTCTTGCATGAAGGCGCTCTCTCACATAGTAATAATGTGCCTCAATATGTTTGGTCCGTGCATGAAACACAAGGTTTCGTGCAACAACCAAAGCACTTTGACTATCATTGAGAATATGCATAGTAGCATCAATCTCCATGCAAAGATCCATCAATAGGCCTCTCAGCCTCATACACTCCACTATAGCTGTGAAAACTACCTTGTACTCAGCTTGACAACTTGATGTCGCCACTGTAGGTTGCTTCTTACTCAACCAAGTTATTCATGAGTCTCCAGAGAAAAAGAAATTACCACTAGTGGACACACGAGTATTACAACAACCAGGCCCAATCACTATCTGTAAAAGCATGCAAGCATGGTTGAATATCTCTACCATAAAAGAGACCTAAGCTCAAAGTGCCTCGAAGATATATAAACACATGTTTCACTGCTTGCCAATGCTTAGTGTCAGGGCTATGCATGAATCGACTCAACTAGGAAACTACATACTATATATCCGCCTTGTGTTGCATGCATATATAAGACATCCGATAGCTTGCTGATAAACAGAAGTGTCAAATGCATCATTGAAATCCTCAACTGAGAACGTGAATCATGTCTCAATTGGTGTGGAAACTAGCTTGCAATCGTGAAAGTCAAAACACTGAAGTAGTTTCTCAAGATACTTCGCTTGATGCATAACAATTCCTCCCTCAACAGACACAAAATAGATGCCAAGATAGTAGCGCAAAAGACCAAGATAAGTGACATCAAAAGTATGCTCCAAATCAACCATAAGAATGTCAAGTTTTGCATCACATGACCCAGTCAAGAGTATGTGATCGATATAAAGAACAAGCACTATAAGATCAGCCCCATTTTTGCGTACATAGAGTGTGCTTTCAATCAAACTACATGTGAAGCCAAGAGCAATCAAGTGCTTATGGATTTTATCATACCATGCATGTGGAGCTTGCTTGAAACCATACAAGGCTTTGTGCAAGCGAAAAACCATATGCTCTTTCCCTTTCATAGAGAATCCAAGCGGTTGCTTCACATAACCTCTTCTTGCAAATCACCATTCA